>JZKD02S1782901.1:325901-338208 GCA_000966675.3 Picea glauca
TAACTCACATATGGAGTAGAGGGGTTATACAAAAATATTAGATGGATTAAGGAAAGGTGTGGCAACGTCCCTGTCACAACCTACTAGCACTCCCACCATGACCTGAACTGAAGGTTAACAACTACCTTGTTATTGATAGACCTTCATGATGTCGTTAGGGAAGACTTAGAAAGTCGCTCACAAAGATTTTTGAGGGGCATGCAATAAAGAGGATTCATTATTCCTTAGTAAGAGATTAGTCTCACACAAGGTCAACAAGTGGAGTATTGACTCGAAGCACCAAATAACTTCCAAACTAAGTCAATGGAGAGTGGAACCCTTGGAGAATAGAGGTGCGTCTTGAAGGGCACATCACATGAATAAATTTATGTGTCAATAAAAAAATATAGAAAACCTTAGAAAATAAAATGAATACTTAGACCTTGTTAGAAAAGAAGATACAAATTATTATTAAGTTATAAACTTGAAATCATAGACAAAAGTCTATGTCTAGATGTTTGACTAGATAAAATTTATAAAATGGGTTAAGGGAATTTAGAATAAATAAACACTAGTAAAGGGAGAATAAGAATAAAAGCAAAGGCATGTGCACAAGGTGTGCATGAAATTAATAAAAATAATTTTTAGTTAAAAGAAATTATATTCATGAGAGAATGGATTGTCAACATAGAATTAGAATCCTAAGTCAATCTATACTTTAAAGCCTAACTAAGAGAATAGTACTCATTAAAATCCAACTGTAAATTAGTTAGGAGACATAATAAAAGAGAAATTGGGGAACTAAGGGACAACTAGGAGAAAATCTATAAACATTGTGGGTGTGAGGGAAATGCATAATTATTTTAAATTAAAAAGGAAAAAACATGTGCAAATTGGGGGGGATTGTGACATGTGTTGAAGGTGAATAATCTTCATTTTGATTATTAAAAATGGATTAATTATGCATGAGATGACAAGTTTCAAAGAAAAAATTCTTATAAAAAGAATACAGAAGTAGGAGGAAGATATCCTATTGCCGGATGAATGAAATGTTGTTAAAATTTATATTGACTAAGTTTATTTGTGAGAGTTGGATTGCAAGCTTGTGCAAGAGGTGGAATCTTCTCCTTGTGGGTGCAAGCTTGAGCTAGTTTGAATACCACTTTGCGGCTGGGGGCTAAGGGGAAGAAGAGTACCCCTATCGTTGGATGGGAGTTATCAGTAAAATATTTAGATTAACATGTGAAAGAAAGGAAAAGAATTGCGCAAGATTATTTTTCAAGCCAAAGAACATCCTTACCTATTATCAACCTTTGTCACGGTATTTATGGCATATCAAAATTTTGTATACCAATTATGTATGTGAAGACGATCTTGGTTGTGACATAAATTCTTGTCATGTATATATAATTATATGTATATTTTATTGTTGGTGAAGTGAATATAAATATCATGTTTGCAGTTGATTTGTTTACTCCCTGTATAAAAATATATTCGACATTGTTTGCGTTGAATGGCGTTTTGACTATACACCGAGTTTTTATTGAGATAAATATAAAACCATTTCTTATTGATGAAGTTTAAATATATGAAGATTTCACATTGAGATCTTGAAATGGAATGGAAACTGGTAGTATCTCTACATCTCCATATTCCAAATCGGCACTAACATTATTCTGTATTGTGCGTGGCATTGGGAAAAGCATGCATGGATTTTTTTATTTTTTTTCATGCAGTAAAGTGCAAAGGTTGTAGGTACGAAACATTTCCTTAAACTGTGATAGAATCAGAATATATGTCATAGGTATTAACCTGTACATATATTATTACTTGAGTCGATTTTGTGCAATTGTGATATTTGAGACAACTTGGCATCAACCTTGTATAGATTACAATAAACTACCTCAAGTTACTTAAATTCTTTATGCATCTCCAGTGAACAGACCCATGACTTCCAATTAAAATTTACACCAACAAGTACTAGTTTCACAATCGAATAATTGAATCTGGAATCGCCTCTTTTACTGGAAAATTTTGAGTTCTGTTGGTCACTCCAATTATTACTTGAGTTCTCTTGGTCACTCCAATTATAGAAAAGACACTGCACGACCTTCTCTCTTCTCTTCTATAAGATACCAAGCACAAAAAATTATTTCCTTGCCACCTTATCTATGAAGAAATCTTGTCGATTTAGATAATGTTATGGCAACAAAAGAAGTTGCGCAAGATTAGGTAATGTTTTCTTTAGTTAGTCTTGTTTTTCTATTACAACATTACCCTTTCAAATATTGAGTCAGACAGTAAAATAAATTCTTTCCCAAACTAATAGCAATACTGAGTGACTTATACACACCAAAAAAACATCGATTCAAGGCTCTCGTAACTTTTATTTATGGGTGCAATAAAATATGAAGACAATAATTCCATAGCTTTTAATTTATTACCAATCATACCTTTTAATATATAACATTTATGATGACATCCTTTACACTTGTTTAGGTTTTCCGAGTCTCAATAAATGTTGGTGTAATAGATACCTTACAGCGTAGGGCCATAAATTTTATTTTTCTATGAGAGATTTTAAAATGCATACTTAAAATATCTTCTTAGATCTTGTAATGATAAATAAAGTCTGTTGAGCTGCAACGCCACTAAAATAAACTTGTTACATTGACATAATTTCGAACAACACTCCTCCACGTGGTGTCCAAACGATGACTTTCGCCCACATCACTGGTTGTTCTGAAAATAAAAGATAAATTTTACATAAACATAATAGGCAATCCACTATGGATTCATGTCCTTGTTCTATTTTACATAAAACTAATCAAAAAAAAATAGTGTCTTGTAAAACCATTAATTAAAAATCGGAGTGTGATAACAGAAACTGGAACAATAACTTGATACGGAATAGGAACAAGAAATGGATCTCTAGGGGTTCGATGAGTAAGGAGCTTGAATATCCTGTATTCCTTGCCATCATTTTGAATAAAGCTATGGGAATTAGGTACTGTCGATTTCAAGACTGGGGCCAAGTTACAGTTCGTCGAGATTTAGGTACTGACACAATGCGTAATCAATATTTACGTTGAAAGGCGTACACCTATTGACAATGGGTACATTTAATAGGTTTTTAGTTCTTAATATATTTTTTATGGACAAGATTAAATATGCTCATAATATTCTTAGTCTTCACAATAAATAAATGGCTCTGATTTCATCCATTAACTTTTTAGCTGTTATAAAGACATCCCTTTATATGTTTACTTTTTTACATTTACCTAATAGTGTTTAAAAATTACTGTGTTCACTAACTTATTGCCACATCTACCTGATTAAAAGATATTAAAGTATTCTCAGAAAGTTTCTGTTGACTAATGTTTGGTGGCCACGTTTCTGTGCTGGCATTACCAGCAATCGCCAATTGTAGCCGCCAGCAATCGCCAATCACAACTGCATTTAACAGCCGTAAGCCATAGCTTTCAACTTTCACCAGCCTGGAGTTAGCGACTGTGCTAATTTATTTCATAAGACAAGACTTTAATGATTTTTGGAAATTTGACAATATCCAAAAATACACCGAAAGACGGTGTCGAAACTTTCCGAGTCTATGAATTTTGTGATCATTACTCTGTAATAAAGTTGCAACCTTATTTTGAAATAAGTGGGATGAAACAAAGAATCATTACATTCAAATATTTAAAAATAATAATACCCAATCAACCTATCTCTAGTCTCTAGCAACAACTATATTCAATAATCAAACTTAACAAAACTAAAACTGAGAAAATCATTACGTCGAAGGAGTGAATCTTAGGGTCAATTGTTAGAAGTGCTACCATTTGTTTCGGAAACAAGAAAAATAAAAATAATATATAATAACTAGATAGAGATCACAAAATCCTAGACCAATGAGAAAACTTGAGTTATCTATAGATGACAAGGACCTTAGTCATGGCAACCGTTGTTAATATAGTCATAATGAAAAAGAAATTATATATATACAAGCTCATAAAAGGAAAAGAAAACTATATGGAGTTATTGATTTATTTAGGAAGTTATATGATGCCTTGATTGTGATTGAATTACATAATGGCTATGTGTGATTGATTTTATTAGTGATTAAATGTTTAATAAATAATAATTAAGGACTAATAATAATGATTTTTAATAATATGATATTTAACGATCATAGAAAGCGAAGTGAGTTTAAATGTTTTTTTATTTAATGGTTCCTATTAAATAAATTACGACTTGCGCACTGACATAAATAAATTAAGGAGCAAGTTGCACAAACTTAGGAAGGTTATATAGACGATTTCTTGTACACCTATTGTTATGTTAGATAAATTTATTTAGAATTAGTGATAGAATGTTAATTCGTTCTCAATGAAGTATATATGTAATTTGTGCAGATCCTATCTATCTATCTATCTATCTATCTATCTATATTACTTGTTGAATTGTTTGATTTAGTTGCGGTTAAAGAAAAGAAAAGAAAAGAAAAAAAAAAACTACATTTGTGGTATTCATTATACATTGATGTTTAGTTTTCTATATAAGAGGGTTATTATATATGGTATCAGAGCGGGTTCCACTCTGTGATACCGAACCTGTTACGACTTCGAGTGCTTATATTTAATTGAAGAACTATCACTAATATAATTTTAATTTGTTTCTTGGTAGGTATCATGGTTAGAGGACAAAGGATGAATAGACGTCACGGTGTGGGAGGAAGAGTTATGCTTCCTCCAAGTACATCAACACCCGATGGATCTTCTCTAGTGTGCGATGTCATGGGTACAATGAGGTCCTTTCATAGGTTGTCAGAGGCACTGATAAATTGCCTTTATTACGATGAAGGCTGGGAGTATATGCCCAATGAGGGTTCACAATGTCCTCCTATAGCTAGTGGTAGTGTTCATAGAGAACTTGGGAAGGTAAAATTTCTTGAGTTCTTTGGTTCCACAGACGGTTTAGCTGCCCAAGCTTGGTTGGAGAATATGGAAATGTGTTTCGCATTGCATCATTATACCTCCAACATGAAGGTCCACATGGCGGTCTTCCAACTGAAATGGAGTGCACTTATTTGGTTGAAGACACTCTTACCACAACTGAATATGGTTGTTGAAAACATGTCTTGGGAATTGTTTGAGGAGAGATTTTGAGAGAGGTATTTATATGATGAGTTCATTGAGTACCATCTTAATGAATTAATTTATTTACGACAGGGCAGTCATATAATACCTGAGTATGAGGCTAAATTTATGGAGTTTCTCAGATATGCTCCACACCTAGACACTAAAAAGTTAAAGGTGAATAAGTTTGTGTTTGGTCTCAACTATAACATTCATGTTAAGCTGACGATTATGATGCCTTACACTTTGCACGATGCAGTAAATAAAGATTGTATCATTGAAGAAGAGTTGAAGAGTGGGGGCTATGGTAGGACTCCTTCCACTAAGACATGTAAGACACCAGATAGAGCGTTGCAGCAAAAAACACCTGTTAGACAAAATTTTTGGCACTGTGATACACATAGAGGGCCTACATTTTCTACACCATGCATACAGACTACCAGTCATAAGATTCCATATAGAGAACCATTACAATAGCAGTCAAATCGACCTCAATAGCAAAAAAAATATAGATCCATTTTGCAGAACAAATTGAGGCCTCAGAACCCTAGAACAACGAATTATACCTCTAGAACTAGGAGTACCGACCTTAAGAACAAATGTTGGACTTGTGGAGAGCCACACTATCAGAGAGATTGTCATATTAAAACAGTGGGAACTTATGAATCAAAAAGACAAATGAAAGTAAGAGATATGGGAAAGGTGCATACGATTCATGCAGTGGTGAATAACTCTTAGGCCAAGCATCAATCTACAATGCTTGAGATGTCAGGTATGATAGTGATCCAAATCATTTTCATCACAAAATAAGAGTGGAGATATAATAAAAAGATGTAAAAAGATATCTCAGATATCCAATAATATAAAATAAATATACGAGAGATGAAACCATAAACAGAGAGATACAGTAACACACAATTTCTATTAACGAGCGAAATGTACAAAAATGTAGAAATACAAAGTGAAATACTCTCTAGAATGGTGGCAGCTTATCTCTGAGAAGAGATGTGACGGATACTCACATTCGTAAGAAGATGATTACAATGAGTATATAAAAGAATTTTAAACATAAATAAAATCCCAAACCCTAACCCTGAAAGATGAAAAGCCAACAGTTTTGTGAATCTTGTTTTGGGTAGTTTGGTGTATCAACTTCTCGGGGGGTTAACTTTCACATACGATCTCTGTTTGGGGTGCACGATATCTCGTTTGAAAGGTATAATTGATTAGATTCATTTTTGGGGCTCAATCAAAGTCTTTGTCTATCATTGAGTTGTTTGATCCAAAAAACCTTCATTTAGGCCCTAAAAATGGCCTCAAAAGTTTAGGAACCGAAAAACTACTAAAAATAGTAAATTTATATAACATTGTTTTGAGCCAGTTGGAATAGGTGGGTGGCCACCAATGTGCACTTGGATCAATCCTACATTGCAAATCAATGTCTGCATTGTGTTGAGTGCTTGGAGGAGAGGGAAAAGTGTTTGCTAAATCTTCATCTTGATGAGTTGCTTGCCTTTCTGAATAAGTCGTGTTGATTAGCTTGTTGAAGGATTTCACGAACCTGTGGATGCAATGGTTGGAACTTTTAAACTAGTCTAGATACATGAGTCTAGAAGGAATCCTTGCACTTTTCTACAATCTTGTTGACATGCTTCTGCTAGACAAAAGGTGTTTGGATTGAGGCTGTAGTGGATGCGGTGTTCTTCTGTTAACCTTTTGAACAAACTGTGAAGAAGTTAAATTTTGTAGTATGAGATACTAAATTTCGACAATGTTTAGGTGGGATACTATTTGGAACTACCTATGGTATCCTGTAAAGATGACCCCCCATATTAACAATGACACTACGGGGTCAAGACTCATAGATAACATGGATCTTTCACAAATATGGCTTGCCCAAGATAACATCATAGATATCCAATAGGGAAACATCACACAATACCTCATCCTTGAAGGGATGGATGTCGTATAAAAATCAGAACTATTGGATGAAACAAAGATCGTGTCCCTAGCAAAGCCACCTGATGTTGTATGGCTGCGGGTGTGGTGTTGTCAAAAATACCAATTGTTTGATTTCCTCTACTGAGATGAGGTTCTTCTAGCTTCCACTATCAATAATAAAATGCATTGGGGTCCCCTTCAACCATATTTGTGATTGAATAAGGTGCTCCCCCTCCTCATGATCTGCTGGTTTTTCTGGTCAAATTGTTGCGGTCGCGACAGTAGTAGTGTGGTCTACATCGATTATCTGTCTTCTTACAGTATATTCTGAATCATATTCTGAATCATTGTTCAACTCCTTGTTTTTTATCTCGACCAACAATGACTATTTTGAGCGACATTCATCACTTTTGTGCCACGGGATTTTGTGGAAATCACACCACTTTCTAGTTTCCTTCTTCGTCTTTCTATTACCCTTCCTTTCCTTTGGATTGGGTTGGTTTTCTGAAGGTTGTTTGTTAGGGACATATTTATCATTCTTTGGTTTTTATGGATTTCCAGACCTAAATTCCCATTTGTTCTAGTTCCTAAATTTTTGCTCAATTTTGACAGCATATTCATAGGAAGCTCCCAGTGATGAGATGTCTAGAAACTCCATTTTTTTTTTGTATATGTGTAGAGCCCCACAGTATTTCATAACCAAATGCCGCTCAAAATATTTGATAATGAACTTGGTGCACAAGGTATGAAAGATATTGGTGAACTTCGACACTGCTTTGCCCCTCTATTTATGCAGTGTGGTCCATCTCATGTACTGGTCATCATAGTTACCAATAGGGTAATATTGTTCCTTGACCACATCCACAAAAAAATCCCAAGTGGGCTAGGAACCATATATTCTAGAATCCTTTGAGAAACTTTTCTCCTGGTAAGTTTCCCACCAATGTTTGACATGGGGGAGAGCGTTAAGAAGTGCAAAGGTGATATTTTCCTTTTCAGAGAACTTATGAATAGAGAAATAATATTCTAACAGATTTAACCATTTTTCTAGGGCCTCTGCATCTATCTATCCTTCAAATACAAGAATATCAAAATTAACTTGTACCTTGAAATGTGAGGTGCCTCCAAATGTGGTCTCTTGATGAATACACGCCTTTTTTTATTAGCAAGCATTGAAGGTTGTAGGAAAAATTCTCCATCATTTCGTCCCTTTGTCGCATGAGAGCTTACACAAGCAACTGATTAATAGAATCATTTTCTCTGTCTTTTTTATTTTCTTCCTCTATGGAGGGTTTCTTGGGTGTGCTAGAGCAATTTTTCTCAAGAGAGACAATCTCAAGACCCAACTTTTTATACTAGGACCTCGTCAGGGACATGCACTGAAAAAATGATCAAGAGAAGTGTTCTCTGATACCACTGATCCAAATTATTTTCGGCATGAAATGAGAGTAGAGATATAATAAAAAAATGTAAAACTATATCTCATATATCCAATAATATAACATAAATATATCAAAGATGTAACCATAAACATAGATATACAGTAACACACAATTTCTATTAATGAGTGAAATGTACAAAACTGTAGAAATACAGACTGAAAGAATCGCCAGAATGGTGGCATCTTATCTCTAAGAAGAGATGTGACAAATATTCACATTCACAAGAATATGAATACAATGAGGCTCTAGATACATTTTTAACATAAATAAAATCCAAAATCCTAACCCCGGAAGATGAAAAGCCAATAATTTTGTGGACCTCGTTTTTGGTAGTTTGGTGTATCAACTTCCCGGGGGAATAACTTTGGGATACGATCTCTATTTGGGGTGGACAATATCTTGTTGGAAAGGTATCTTCAAGGAGATTCATTTCGGGGGATCAATTAGAGCCTTTATATATCAATGAGATGTTCAATCTCGAAAAACCTTTATTTAAGCCCTCAAAATGGCCCCAGAAGTTTAGGAACCGAAAAAATGCTATAACTGGTAAATTGCAAGAACATTGTTTTGAGCCAGTTAGAACAGTTGGGTGGCCACCGATATCCACCTAGATCATTGGCCCTAGTCCCAAAATCGATAGTACTTAATGCCTGTCGCTTTATTAAAAATTATAGCAAGGAATGCAAGATATTCAAGATCCTTTGTCACTGAAACCCTAGAGATCCATTTCTTGTTCCTATTATGTATCAAGTTCTTATTCCAGATTATTTTATGACACTCCAGGTTTTAATTGATGTTTTGCAAGGAACTATTTTTTTTTTATTAGTTTTATGTAAAAGAGATCAAGGACAGGAATCTTTAGTGGATTGTTGATTATGTTTATGTAAAATTTAGCTATTATTTTACGAACAACTAGAGATGTCGGCGAAAATCATCATTCAAACACCAATCATAGAAGTGTTGTTCGAAATTTTATCAATATAGCAAGTTGATTTTAGTGATGCTACATCTCAACATAATTTATTTATCATTACAAGATCTAACAAGAGGTTTTAAGTACACCTTCTAAAAACTCTTAAAGGAAAAGAAAATTTAAGCTCCTAAGACTCTCTCTAAGGTATCTATTACACCTACAATTATCGGGACTCAGAAAACCTAAACAAGTCTAAAGCATGTCATCAGAAAATTTAGATATTAAAATGTATGATCGATAATAAATTAAAAGCTATGGAATTCTTCTCTTGATATTTTATTGCGCCCATAAATAAAAGTTACGACAGTCTTGAATCTATTTAATTCACTCAGTATTTTTATTAGTTTGGGAAAGAATTTATTTTACTCTCCGACTCAAGATTCAAAAGGGTAATGTTCTTATACGGAAAACATGAATAACTAAAGAAAACGTTACATAAGCCTATGCAACTTCTTTTTCTTCCATAACATCATCTAAATCGACATGATTTCTTCATAGATAAGGTGGCAAGGAAATATTTTTTGTGTTGGGTATATTATACAAGACAAGAGAGAAGGTTGTGATGTGTACGTTCTATAATTTGAGTGACAAAGATAACTCAAGTAATAACTGTAGTGACCAACAGAACTCAAAATTTTTCCGTAAAAGAGGTGATTCAAGATTCAATTAATCGATTGTGAAACTAGTACTTCTTGGTGTAAATTTTAATTGGAAGTCGTGGTTCTGTTCACTGGAAATGCAGAGGGAATTTAAGTAACTTGAGGTTGTTTATTGTAATCTATACAAGGTTGATGCCAAGTTGTATCGAATATACCAATTACCCAAAATTGACTCAAGTAATAACCTCTATACAGGTTAATACCTATGATATATTCTCTGATTCTATCACAGTCTAAGCAAATGTCTATGCAAGTTTTGTACCTATGACCTGTGCAATTTATTGTATTTTTTTTTTAAAACTCACATGCATGCTTTGAAAAATGCCACGCACAAAACACGACAATGTTCATGCGCATTTGGAATTTTGAGATGTGGATATACTACCAATTTCAATTCTAGTTCAGGATCTTAAACTTAAATCTTCAGAGATTTAAACTTCATCAAAAAGATTTTTTTTTATATTTATCTGAATAAAAACTTAGCTTATATTCAAAACACCATTCAACGTAGATATTGTCTAACATATGTTTATACAAGGAGTCAACGAAAAGTCCAAACATGATATTTATATTCACTTCACCAACACTAAAATATGCATATAATTATATATACATGAAAAGAATAATATGTCACAACCAAGATCGTCTTCACATACATAATTGGTATACAAAATTATGATATGAAATCACATAAAATATCTGTACACATAAATACTGTGACCAAGCTTGATAATAGGTAAGGATGTTCTTCATCTTGAAAAATAATCTTGCGCAATTATTTTCCTTTCTTTCTTTTGCTAATCCAAAGACTTCACCATTACCTCCCAGCCAATGCTAGGGGTACTCTTCTTCCCCCTTATCCCCCCGAGTCACAAAAGTGTTACACATAGAAATTCAGATCCAAACTAGTTCAAGGTTACCCCCACAAGGAGAGGCTTCCACCTCTTGCAGCCCAAGTCTCACAAGTAAACTTAGTCAATAGAAATTCTAACAACATTTCATTCATCCAACAATAGGCTATATTCCTCCTACTTCTCTATTCTTTTTATAAGAAATTTTTAATAATTAAAATGGATATTCTTCACCCTCAACACATGTCACAATCACCCCCAAGTTGCACATGTTTATTCCTTTATAATTTAAAACAATTATGCATTTTCCCTCACACCAACAATTAGTTCCTAGATTTTTTCCTGGTTATCCCTTAGTTCCCCAATTTCTCTTTTATTATGTCTCCTAACTAATTTACAGTTGGAGTTTGATTATGAATCTTCTCTTAGTCAGGATTTAGAGTCTAGATTGACTTAGGATTCTAACTCTATGTTGACAATTTGACGCAAACGCGCACCACCCCCGTGGGCACGTCCGCTCACACAGGACCTTCTTCTTCTCGGCCAGAAGAACTCTAAGGTTCTTCTATTTCCCTATCGGGAAATCTGCTCCCACAATCCTCTTGTGTGATCCCCCCTTCTTTGATTTATCGGGGAATCAGAACTCGTGACTTCGCGAGTTCAAAGGTTGAACACTGGGTTCTCGGATCCCCGAGACCCGATGGTCAGTCAACTCGCTGACTTTTTCTCTGAGGGATTTCGCTACTCGCGATACTAAACTTTTGGTTCTCCAACCTCCTATACTCGAGGCACCGAAACTTCGATGCGCACGTGTGACTTGATCCGTCCACGCCCGTCACTTCTATCAGGACTTCCGCGCTATCGTGATCTCGCTCCCTCGCGACTTCACTTCTCACGAGGTTGAATAACTTCTACTTCGACTCCCGATGTCCGAGATGCCGAGACTCGCGACCTCGCTCCCTCATGACTTCGGGATTTTCGTGGCTAAGTCCTCGAGCCTTTTCTCATGAGGCTTCGATGCATGATCCCACATGCGGATCCAACGGTCCTCCTGCGATTCAGATCCAACGGTTATTCACCTTCTCGCTTCTCGCGTCCTCGTGACTTTGAATACCCAATACTTGGGCTCTCACCCTACGAGCTTCCAAGTTCACGAGATCCTTAGATCTCCGCCACGTATCCTTCTCAGATGGATGGCTCCTAGCCTCTCGCCACTTCATTGTTTCGTGACCTCGCGTCTCGCGACTTTTAACGCCAATTTGTCAACCCTTCCACTTACGAGTTCCCAAGATACGAGGTGCCACCTGTCAACTTGCCAACTCCT
>JZKD02S1782901.1:338258-353976 GCA_000966675.3 Picea glauca
GCGAGTTCAAAGGTTGAACACTGGGTTCTCGGATCCCCGAGACCCGATGGTCAGTCAACTCGCTGAATTTTCCCTGAGGGATTTCGCTACTCGTGATACTAAAATTTTGGTTCTCCAACCTCCGATACCCGAGGCACCGAAACTCCGATGTGCACGTGTGACTTGATCCGTCCACGCCCGTCACTTCTATCAGGACTTCCGCGCTATCGTGATCTCTCTCCCTCGTGACTTCACTTCTAACGAGGTTGAATAACTTCTACTTCGACTCCCGATGTCCAAGATGCCGAGACTCGCGACCTCGCTCCCTCATGACTTCGGGATTTTCGTGGCTAAGTCCTCGAGCCTTTTCTCGCGAGGCTCCGATGCATGATCCCACATGCGGATCCAACGGTCCTCCCGCGATCCGGATCCAACGACTATTCACCTTCTCGCTTCTCGCGTCCTCATGACTTTGAATACCCAATACTTGGGCTCTCACCCTGTGAGCTTCCGAGTTCACGAGATCCTTATATCTCCGCCACGTATCCTTCTCAGATGGATGGCTCCTAGCCTCTCGCCACTTCATTGTTTCATGACCTCGCGTCTCGCGACTTTTAACACCAATTTCTCAACCCTTCCACTTACGAGTTCCCAAGATATGAGGTGCCACCTGTCAACTTGCCAACTCCTGTGGATCCACACTAACCTCGGAGTAGTCGAGATATTGCTTATCGTAATATCGTGGCTCTCCTTACCAAACTTAGGACACTTTCCTCAGGAGGTCCCGATAGGAGATTTCGTGAACAATCCAACAACCCTGATCGACTTGGATCAACGGTACTGCCCCTCTTGAGCTTTGAATCCTCTCCACGTCTGCGCTGTAACTAGCTTGCACCTCTGGGAGATCCAACGGCTCTCAGAACCTCGTGAAATATTTTCCAAAGATTTAGTCCGTTCGTTCTCCTCTTGAGGATTCTGTGAAATAAAGAAGTGTCTCTCCACGAGACTTGTTTGCTCGCTCGCCAACCTGCAGTGCTTTCCTCCAATTTTCAACGAAAACTTCCCTGTACTTAGCCTTTAGGGAGTTCAAAGGTCTATTCCTCCTGAGCTTTTCCTCTCTGATTCTTTCAGAGGGACTTGGATGCGCTCCTCGCAACAATCCTTCAACAACTCTCTAGTGTTGAATCCCTTCGACTCTGCACAACTCCTGCAGCAGCAGTCTTTGATTTCCTTTGCTTAGATTCACAAATGAGACTTCTTCTTCAGCCTGTGCACTCCTTGCACGGCTTCAACAACCCACTTCCACTTCTGGGTGAATGAGAACAAAAGTTAAACTACTGAGCCTTCATCAACGCACTCCTTGCAGATGACTTCAACTGCACACCTTGCAGGAATCTCCTGGCTCAGATAGGGAAACAATTGAACTTCATTCTCTTTCCCTTTCAGACTTCAGTTTGAAACATGAAATCACATACACAACATATACAAAGGAAATGTATAACAAGAAAGCAAACATTCATGAGCATAACATCTATACACAGAGAAAACAACACGAACCGTGAATTTGAATCAAAGCTTCCTTCTATTAATTCAAATGCCTGTACATGGGTGTTCTTCATAGAATATTCTTTTCTTGCTCTTCTCTTCTCCTGGGTTGATAATATTACAACACACAATGAGGGTGTCTATATCCGTTTTCCCTCTCAAACTCTAAACTATCAAATCTAGACTTAAAATCCTATCTACCAGCATTAAATCTATTAAATCTATTAAATGTCGACTATCTACCAAAGTATGAGAGCTTAAAGGCTGAAGGTCCAATACAATATACAATGCACCTTCATAAATGTCTTCATTAAAAGAATTTCTCTACAATCCCAAAGCACTTCAAAAATTTGGGTTTGTTTATCCAGCTGATCTCCGCTTGATGTGCTGGCTCACTTGATGAGTTGGCGATGCTCCTACATCACAATCCATTCTCTCATGAATATAATTCATTTAAATTAAAATTCATTTTTATTAATTTCATGCACATATTGTGCACATGCCATTATTTTTATTCTTATTCTACCTTTACTAGTGTTTATTTAGTATAAATTACCTTAACCCATTTTAAAAATTTTATTTATTCAAAACATATAGACTTAGACTTTTGGTTATTATTTTTGGTTTATAACTTAATAATAATTTGTATTCTCTTTTCTAACAAGGTCTAAGTATTCGTTTTATTTTCTAAGGTCTTCTAGATTTTTTAATTGACTCATAAATTTATTCATACAACGTGCTCTTCAAGACACACCTCCATGCTCTAAGGCTTCCACTCACCATTGACTTAGTTTGGAAGTTATCTGACGCTTGCAGTCAATACTCCACTTGTCGACCTTGTGTGATACTAAGGGATTAGTAAGAAATAAGAAATTCTCCTTATTGTGCATCCCTCAAAAATCCTCTTGAGCGACTGTCTCAGTTTTCCTTCACAACATCATGAACCTCTCAGTAACAAGGTAGTCGTTAACCTACAGTTCAGGTCACGGTGGGAGTGATGGTAGGATGTGATAGAGACATTGCCACACCTCTCCCTCATCCATCTGATATCTTTGTATGACCCCTCTACTCCATATGTGAGTCGGATTAGCAAGCGTCACCATGCTTGCATCCACTAACAAAGATAATATTAATAAATCATATACATGAAATCCATAACTGAATCATCATTATAACAAATTCGTAAATAAAAAAAGTGTTCATAATCAAATTCAATAGTCCACTCCCTGAATCAACACATAGTCCAAGGAATTATGTCGATGCCATCAACATCCTCATCATGTAATGTTTCCTGCACACCTAGTAAATCTCATCATAATACCTTTCAATGTTATACATCACTATTAATAACATAATCAAATTTCAGTACTCAAACATATCATAAAATTATAAACTAAATCAGACAATCATAGTGTAGCATATTTAATCGGATCACTTGCACGCAAGTGTCCTCAAAGAATAACCAGTGTTATGAAAATGTGGTCGGTAAAAATATGGATGTTACATACACTCCCACTTGTTTTAAATTTAGTCTCGAAGTTTGTACAATCTAAAAATGAAAGCATTAAATATAACTGCTACTAATGTATATACCAAACTATCAAAATAAATAAACAAATTGCTGACGCATCTCATATGCGTCCTCCCAAGTAGCAGAATGTGGACTATAACTGTCCCACTAGACCTTGACATGATTGACTATTCGACATTGTAGTTGTCGAGTGTGATGGTCCAGTATGCAGATTGCCTCCGCTATGAGAGAAACCTTGTATGATAACTGCAATGAAGTCAAGTTAATAACATGTGATGGATCTGAAATATAATGATGTAAAACTGAAACATGAAACACATCGTTCCCATGCATGAAAGAATCAGGTAAATCTAATCGGTAAGCCACAGGTCCTTTATTTTCTACAACTTCAAAAGGCACCACAAAACTTGGAGAGAGTTTAGCACACTTTCCAAACTTAATCGAACTCTTATAAGGCTTCACCCATAAAAACACTTTATCACCAATCTCATAACTACGGTTAATATGATGTGGATATCCATAACCCTTTTGTCGGTCTTATGCTTCCTTAATCCTTTTCCTTATGGTTCACATCTGATCTTCCATTTACTGGATCACTTCTAGTCCCACCAGGACCCTATCCTCTAGTCGATCCCAAATCAAAGGTGTCTGACATGTTCGTCCATAGAGAAATTCAAAAGATGCCATCTTTATCAAACTCTGATAACTGTTGTTGTATGCAAATTCTACCAATGGTAAAAATTCTTCCCATCATTTCTGTTGATCCATCACATACATTTGAAGCATATATTATAGAATTTTATTCATTCTTTGAGTTTTTTCGTCTGTCTCGAGGGGATATGTTGTACTAAAATTTAACTGCGTTCCCAAATCCTCTTGGAAACTAGTCCAAACAAATCCAATAAATACTGATCCTTGATCGGATATTATCTTTCTCAGCACACCATGCAATATTACAATTTCATTAACAAAAATTCTAGCTATGTTAAGTTCTTGATATGTCATACACACTAGAATAAAATGTGCACTCTTCGTTAACATGTCAAAAAATACAAAAATAAAATTATATCTCATTGCCATCAATGGTAATCCAACAATAGAATCCATCGATATAACTTCACATTTTATTCAGTAATCGCATGTGGTTGTAATAATCTCGCTGGATGTTTATGTTCAACATTCACTTGTTGACATTCAAGACATTCTTCCACATAGTTAACTATATTATTCTTCATTCCCTTAAAAAAGAATAGTGGTTTAAGATCTTCCTTCATTTACGTTACTCCCGAATGATCCATGTACATCGCTCGATGAGCTTCGTTCAAAATTAAATTTCTCAACTCATCATTTGGTGGTACATAAATTATTCCATTATACCTTAATAATCTATCACTGTCTAAAGAATATCCCTCATACCTAGGTATCATCATGGTATTTTTTCTGATATTGTATTTTCCTTCCTTGTATCAATCATCATCAATATGTAATGCTAAAATATTTTCTCAAATATTCATTTGTAATGGTATTACTAAGAAAATGTGAGGTCCTCGACTCAACAAATCTTCTACTCTATTAATTTTTCCCTTAATATATGTGATTTGAAAATCATATTCACTTAAAATTTATGACCAACGTCTTTGTCACGCATTCAAGTCACTCTGATTAAAAATTTGTTGCAATCCACTGTGATCAATTTTCAACTCGAATTTTCATCTAATAAGATAGTGCCTCCAAACGTGTGAGGAATAAACAATCGCTAATAATTCAAAATCGTGTGTTGCAAAATTCTCTTCATAGCTTGTTGGAAAGGTATTTTAGAGACCTACGCATTATGCCATCAAAATCTAACTCTGTCTACAGTTTGACTATTGAAATCCATGAAAAAATTGTTTAGGGCCCCAACAATGGCCCTGGAAGAACATAAAGATGTACTGACATGAAAAATTTCAAAATAATCCAATTGGAACATATGGGTGGCCACCAAAATACACTTGGATTTTGTCTATGGCTTCAGGACAACACCGTAAGTGTAGAACCCACAATTACAAAGAAATGTCCCCATTACAGAGAAATGTATTGAATTGAAATTTGTCCAGATGAGTTAGTTGGAATAGGGAACAGGTGGGTGGCCACCAATATCCACCTGGATCAATCATCCCCCTTTAATAATAAATGGTCTCCATTGCGTTGAGTGCCCGGGGAAGAGTCGAAATCGTTTTCTGAATCTAAATCTTGGTGAGTTGTGTGCCTTGTTGGAGAAGTTGTGTTGCTTGGTCTGTGGAAGGATACCACGAACTTGTTGCTGGCGGGGTTGAATCTGTTCCACCAACCTGTTGTCTCTGGGTTTGATGGGGCATTGTGTAGGCACCATTTCAGATGAAGAAACAATATATTCTTTCACTTATGTAATATGTTTTTTCTAGATAAATTGTGTTGAGGCTATAGTGGTTATAGTGGCCTTCTATGCATCCTTTGAACATACTGTGAAGAGGATGAATTTTGCAGTATGAGAGATTACCTTGTGATATTGTTTTGGTGGAACAATAGTTAGGACTAACTTCAGTATTCTATAGAGATGACCTCCCAGAGTAATAATGAAACTACAAGGTCTATACTCATAAACAACATGACATTTCCACATCTATAGTTGGCCCAAAAAAAAATCATAGACATCAAGAGGGACAAAATCACACACTACCTCATCCTTGAAGGGTTGGATGCCATATGAAAGGTGGCACTGCTGTTTGACATGAAGATATCGTCCCCAGTGAATCCACCCAATGTTGTTTGGTTGCGGGTGTGGTGTTTTCATCAACCCCAACTGTTTGACAACCTTAGCTGAGATGAGGTTCTTCTAGCTACTATTATCAAAAATGAAATGCAATGGGGTCCCCTTAACCCACATCTATTAATTGAAGAGGCACTTCCCCTCTTCAGGATCTACTGGTTCTTCTGGTTGAATTATTGTGGTCATGAAAGTAGCATTGGGGTATGCATCGATGATCAATTTGTTTTCAATATTTTCTGGATCGGATTCCAAATCAGGGTTTGGGTCCATGTATTTGAACTTTTCCACCAATGACTATTTTGAGCGACATTCATCGATGTTGTGTCAGAGGATTTTGTGGAAGTCACACCACTTCCCAGTGTCATTATTTGTCTTTCCTTTACCCTTCTTGTCCTGTGTCTTAGACTGGTTGTCTATAGGCTATTGGCTAGGGTTGTCTTTACCATGCTTTAGTTGTAGCAGATTTGAAGACCTGAATTCCCATTTGTTCTAGTTCCTAAATTTCTGCTCGATTTTGAAAACATATCTATAGGCAACTCCCAATGATGAGATGTTTAATAAATCCATTTTGGTTCGAATGTACCTATGTAGAGCCCCACCGTATTTCAAAACCAAATGTCACTCAAAATATTTGATACCTAGCTTGGTGCGCAAGGTATGGAAAGTATTTGTGAACTCCAAAAATTTTTCGCTCTTATTTTGCCACAATGTGGTCCATCTCATGTACTTGTATTCACAGTTATCAAAAGGGTAGTATTGTTCCTTGACTGCATCCAAAAAAAAATCCCAAGTGGAATCGACCACATATATTCCAAATTCCTATATGGAACTTTGCTCCCAGTAATTTTCACACCAATGTTGAGGAGTGCGAAGGTGATATTTTCCCTCTCAGAAAATTTTTGAATAGAGAAATAACCTTCTAATAGATTTAACTATTTTTCTAGGGAATACGCATCTATCCAACCTTCAAATATGCGAATATAAAAATTAAATTGTACCTTGAAGGGAGAGGTTCCTCCAAAATGGTCTCTTAATGAATATTCACATGTTTCTATTGGAAGACGTTGAAGGATGTGTGCAAAATTATCCATCATTTTGTCCCTCTGTTGCGATAGCTTTCTCAAGAACCAGTTTAATAGAATCTTTTTCTCTGTCGTTCTTCCTTTTTTCTGCCATCGAGGGTTTCTTGGGAGTGCAATAGTGGTTTTCCTCAAGAGAGACGAGCTCGAGATGCAATTGGCAATACTCGGACCTCGTCGGGGACATGTGCTAAGAAACGATCAAGAGCATATTGCTCTGATACCACTGATCTAGATCAAATTTTGAACGAAATGAAAGTATAGATATTACAATGAAATACTCATGAAAATTGCCATAAACAAAGAAATACAGAATACATGATTTCTATTAATGAAAGAATTGTAAGGAGACTGTAAAAATACAGAGTGCAAGACTTGCTAGAATGGTGGCAACTTTATCTTTGAGAAGAGATGTGATGGGTATGATCATTCTCCAAAATATGATTGCAATGAGGCTTTGAATTCCTTTTTATGATAAACATAAATGAAGAAGCCTTAGACATCCAAAAACCTAACCCTAGGAGATGAAACGCCAAAAGTCATATGGGCCCCATTGGGGTAAGTTAGTACGTTAACTTCCCGGGATCATAAATTTTTCATATGATATCCATTTGATCTAGATGGATATTGGTGGCCACCCACCTTTTCCAACTGGCTCAAAACAATTTTCTGACAATTTTGGTAATTTACTATTTTTAGCAGTTTTTCGGGTCTTGAAATTTTGGAGTCGTTTTGAGGCCCTAAACGACGTTTTTGGGGAAAACGGGGGGCAACATGGAAGTTCCTTTGATGTTTCTCACACAAAAATTGTATTCCTCGGATATATATTTCTAACGAGGTATCGACTACGTAGGTATATATATTCCTAAAAGTTACTCCCTTGGGAAGTTGACATATCGACTACCTCCATCGGGGCCCACAAACCTTTTGGCTTTTCATATTCTGGGGTTAGGGTTTTGGATTTTCCTTATGGTAAAAAGGCCCTTAGAGCCTCATTGTAACAATCATCTTCTTGCAAATGCGAGTAGCCATCAAATCTCTTCTCAGAGATAAGCTGCCAACATTCTAGTGAGTCTTTCACTTTATATTTTTACAGCCTCTGTACATTTCATCATTAATAGAAATCATGTATTACTGTATATCTATGTTTATGGTTGAATATTTGATCCATTTATGTTATATTATTGAATATATTCAATATATTTGTGCATTTATTTATTATATCTCCGCTCTCATTTTGTGCCGAAAATAATCTGGATGAGTGGTATCAGAGCAGGCTTCTCTTGATTGTTTTTTTCAATGCATGTTCACGACGAGGTCCAATTATAACAAGCTGGGTCTCAATCTTGTCTCTATTGAAGAGAATTTCTCTCGCACGCCCAATAAACCCTCCATGTTGGAAGAAAAGAAAAACAAAAGAGCAGACGATTCTATCAATCTATTGCTTGAGCAAGCTCTCACGCGATAGAGGGACAAAATGATGGCGAATTTTTCCCACATCCTTCAACGCCTACTGATAGAAACAGATACATATTCATCAAATGAACACTTTGGAGGCACCTCGTCTTTCAAGGTACAAGTTAATTTTTATATTCCTGTATTTGAAGGACAAATAGATGCAGAAGCCCTAGACAAATGGTTAAACTTGCTAGAAGGTTATTTCTCTGTTCACAATTTTTCCAAGAGAGAAAATATCACCTTCACACTCCTTAAAGCTCTCTCCCATGTCAAACATTGGTGGGAAACTTACTGGGAGCAAAGTTCCACAGAGGATTCTGTAATATATGGGGTCGATCCCACTTGGGATTTTTTTGTGGATGTAGTAAGGGAACAACATTACCCTGTTGGAAACTATGAGGACCAATACATGAGATGGAACACA
This sequence comes from Picea glauca, assembly GCA_000966675.3. Taxonomy (NCBI): domain Eukaryota; kingdom Viridiplantae; phylum Streptophyta; class Pinopsida; order Pinales; family Pinaceae; genus Picea; species Picea glauca. The sequence goes on from JZKD02S1782901.1 coordinate 347,063, forward strand.
CTGCGGCAAGAGAGGGGCCAAGAAGTTATAGATTTCACCAATACTTTCAATACCTCATACACCAAGTTGGGTATCAAGGACTCCAAACAAAATTTTGTTCTAAAATACCACGGAGCTCTACACAGATACATCCAAACAAAAATGGATTTTCTAGACATATCATCGCTCGGTTCTGCTTATCGATATGTTGTTAAAATCAAGAAGAGGTTTAAGCACTAGAACAAATGGGAGTTTGGATCTACAAATCCGTAACAACCAAACTATGAGAAAGACAAACCTAACAAACAACTTCCTGAAAACCAATGCAAGCCACATGAAAAGAAGGGTCACGAGAAGACAAAGAAGGACACTGGAAAATGGTGCGATTTCCGCAAAATCCCCTGGCACAACACCGATGAATGTCACTCAAAATAGTCATTGGTGGACGATATCAAAGATAAGGAGCCAAACCCTGATTTAGAATCTGATTCTGAAAATACTGGTAAAAGACAGATCATTGAAATAGACCCCACTTCTATTGTCGCAACTGCATCAATTCAACTAGAAGAACCAATAGATCTTGAAGAGGGGGAGCACCTTTTTCATTAACATATGTGGGTGAAGGGGACCTTGTTGCATTTTATTTATGATAATGGAATCCAGAAGAACCTCATCTTAGCAGAGGTCATCAAGACCACAACCGCAACCATACAACATTCGGTGGCTTCACCAAGGACAATATCTTCGTGTCATCCAACAATGTCAATTGTCATATGGCATCCAACCCTTCAAGGATGAGGTATTATGTGATTTTTTCCCATTGAATGTCCGTGATGTTTTGTTGGGCCAACTATATATGTGGAAGAGCCATGCTATTTATGAGTCTTGACCACGTAGTGTCATTATTACTCGAGGGGTTCATCTCTACAAAATACCAGAGGTAGTTCCGACTATTGTTCCACCTAAACAGTGTTGTAAGGTAGTATCTCATAGTGAAAATTTTATCTTTTTCACAATCTGTTCAAAAGGGGAACAAAAGGACACTGCAACCACTATAGCCTCGCCCCAAGCAACTTCTATCCAATAGAAGGAGGTCGACAAGGTTGTAGAAAAACACAAAGATTCATTTTTCACACCATCCTCTCATGTAGCTTGAGTTGTTTAATAGCCTCAGCCTCAACAGGTTCATGACATGCTTCCACAAACTGAGCAGTGTGACGTCTCCAACAAGGTAAGTAGCTCACCAAGATTCAGATTCATCAAACGCCTTTTTCTCTCCCTCGAGTACTCGAGGAAATGTAGATCATTGATTCCTAAGGAGGGAGGATTGATCCAGATGGATATCGGTGGCCACCCACATTTTCCAACTATCTCAAAACAATTTTCTGACAATTTTGGTAATTTACTATTCTTAGCAGTTTTTCGGGTCCTGAATTTCTGGAGCCGTTTTGAGGCCCTAAATGACATTTTTTTGGGAAAACGTGGAGCAACATGGAAATTCCTTCGATGTTTCTCCAATAAAAATTGTATTCCTCAGATATATATTTCTAATGAGGTATCGAGCGCCCCAAACGAAGATCATATGCAAAACTTACGCCCCCAGGAAGTTGATGTATCAACTACCTCCATCGGGGCCTGCAAACCTTTTGGAAGTCATCTTCTAGGGTTAGGGTTTTGGATTTTCCTTATGTTAAAAATCCCCTTAGAGCCTCATTGTAACAATCATATTCTTTCGAATGCGAGTAGTCATCACATCTCTTCTCAGAGATAAGCTGCCACCATTCTAGCGAGTCTTTCACTCTATATTTTTACAGTCTCTGTACATTTCTTTCATTAATAGAAATCATGTATTATTGTATATTTGTGTTTATGGTTGCATATCTGATACATTTATGTTATATTATTGAATATCTATGATGTCTTTGTGCATTTCTTTATTATATCTTCCCTCTCATTTCGTGCCGAAAATAATCTGGATCACCATTTTAGGCACGTGATAGCTCGTTGGGAAGGTATTGTAGAGAACTACTCATTATTCCTTCAAATTCTGACTCTGTTTACAGTTTGATTGTGGAAAGCCAAGAAAAAATTATTTATATCCCCAAAATGTCCCCACAAGTACATAAATATGTACTGACATGAAAACTTCCAAAATAAGCCAATTGGAACAAGTGGGTGGCCACCAATATCCACCTGGATGCTGTGTAGGGCTTCATGACAGCCTTGTAAGTGTAGAACCCACAATTATCAATAAATTTCCCCATTACAGAGAAACATGTTGAACTGAAAATTGTCCAGATGAGCAAGTTAGAATATGGAACATGTGGGTGGCCACGAATATCCACTTGGATCATAATTCAACCTTCTTGCATCAACACTCCACACAATCCTTTTTTGGGTGTGTAAGTACATACTAATAATTCCTTGTCCATATTAGTAACTTTAATTATCGGTGTTGTTGTTAATAACTCTTTAAGATTATGATATTTATCAACACATTTTTCTGACCATACAAATTTCTTATTCTTCTTTTGAAGTTTCATAATTGGGTTTTCTATTTTTGAAAATACTTAGACGAAGTGTCGATAATAACCTACTAATCCCATAAAACTACGTTCTTCTTGAAAATTCATCAGTGTTGTCCATTCCATAATAGCCTCTACCTTAACTGGATCCATAGTGATACCTTCTCTAGAAATAATGTGTACCAAATAATGAATATTTGTCTGATAAAATGAACATTTTGACAACTTTATATAGAACGTTTTTCTCTTAAACATTGCAAAACCAATCTCACATGTTCGTCGTGCTCCCCTTTTGTCCGAGATTAAATTAATATGTCATCAATAAATACATGTACGAACTTGTCGAAGTATTCTTGGAATACCCCATTCATTAAACTCATGAATATACCAGGGGAATTTGTTAATCCAAAAGGTAATACAATAAATTCCTAATGTCCAAATCTTGTCTTAAACATTGTTTTAGGAATGTCTTCCTCTTTGATTCGTAATTGATGATACCCTGATCTCAAATCAATCTTTGAAAACACTGTCGCTCCCTTCATTTGATTAAATAAGTCATCAATTCTCACTAAAGGGTACTAATTCTTGATCGTGACTTTGTTTAATTGATGATAGTCAATGCAAATCGTCCACGATCCATCCTTGTTTCTTACAAAAATTACTGGTTCATCCCATGGTGATGTGCTTGGATGTATAAGTCCCAAATCTGATAACTCCAATTAGATCTTTAACTCTTGTAATTTAGGTGTCCACATTGGATATGGCATTCTTGCAATTGATTTTGTTCGAGGTTTTAGATCTATAGTAAAGTCCAATTCTCTATTTGGAGGTAAACCTGGTAGTTCTTTAGGAAAAACATCAACAAACTTAGATATTACTGGAAAGTCTTCCAATATCTTTGTGTCACCCTTTTCATTAATAGTTAATATGTTGTACAACTTACATCCCTTGCACCTATTTTTCTCTAATTATAGGGAAGAAATAAATCTCAGCGATAGTCTTTGGTTTTACCCTAAAATTACTTTGTTTTTTCCCAAATCATCAATTAAACTTAACCTTTTCATCTTATAGTTAAGTATCTCGTCGTGTGATTCTAACCAATCCATTCCAACAACAATATCATAGGATCCCAATGTGGTGACATAAAGGTTTACACTTACGATTAATTCACCCAAATCAATAATACAATAGTTAACCTTTCCTCCACATTTTTGCATGGCTCTAGATGCCATTTCTACATATGTAAACTCGTCTTGTTTGACTGCATTTAGCTTAATTCTTTTGAGTGCAACACTAAATATAAAACTCTCAGTAGCTCCTAAATATATCAAAATACTAAAATATTTATCTGCTATATGATCCAGGTGGATATCATTGACCACACACCTGTTCCAACTGGCTCAAAATAATGTTCTGGCAATTTATTATTTTTAGCAGTTTTTCGGTTCCTAAACTTCTGGGGCCATTTTGAGGGCCTAAATGAAGGTATTTTTTGATTGAAAACCTCATTGATAACTAAAGGCTCTAATTAAGTCCCCAAAATGAATCTCCTCAACGATACCTTTCCAATGAGCTGTATTTCATCCCAAACAGAGATCATATGCAAAAGTTGTGCCCCAGGGAAGCTCATACACCAAAATACCCAAAACAAGGTCCACAAAACTGTTGGATTTTCATCTTCCAGGGTTAGGGTTTTGGATTTTATTTATGTTAAAAATGTATTTATAGCCTCATTATAATCATATTCTTGCGAATGTGAGTAGTCGTCACATCTCTTCTCAGACATAAGATGCAACCATTCTAGCGTGTCTTTCACTCTGTATTTCTATAGTTTTGTACATTTCGCTCATTAATAGAAGTTGTGTATTATTGTTTCTATGTGTTTATGGTTGCATCTCTGATATATTTCTGTTATATTATTGGATATATGAGATATCTCTATACATTTATTTATTATATCTCCTCTCTCATTTCATGAGAAAAATAAATCGGATTAGTGGTATCAGAGTTGACTGCTCTTGATCGTTTTTTCACTGCATGTCCCCAACGAGGTCCGAGTATATAAATTGGGTCTAAAGATTTTGTCTCTTTAGGAAAATCACTCTCGCATGCCCAAGAAACCCTCCATGGAAGAAGAAAATAAAAATGACAGAGAAAACGGTTCTATTAATCTGTTGCTTGAGCAAGCTCTCATGCGATAGTGGGACAAAATGATGGAGAATTTTTCCGACATCCTTCAACGCCTGCTGATAACAACATGTGCGTATTCATAAAGAGGCCAATGTAGAGGCACACCTCCTTTCAAGGTACAAGTTAATTTTTATATTTCCATATTTGAAGGACATATAGATGGAGATGCCCTAGAAAAATGGTTAAATCTACTAGAAGGTTATTTTTTTGTTCATCATTTCTCCGACATTGAAAAGATCACGTTCGCACTCCTTAATGATCTCCCCCATTTCAAACAATTGTGGGAAACCTACTGGGAGTAAATTTCCATAGAGGAGTCTAGAATATATGGGACCGATCCCGCTTGAGATTTTTTTGTGGATGTGGTCAAGGAACGATATTACCCTATTGGTAACTATGATGACTAGTACATGATATGGACCATGCTACATCAAGAGAGGGGCCAAGAAGTGTCAGAGTTCACCTATACCTTCCATACCTTTCACACCAAGCTTGATATCAAATATTCCGAGCAACAATTGGTTCTGAAATATTGTGGGGCTCTAAAAAGATACATCCAAATTGAAATAGAGTTTCTAGACATCTCATTGTTGGGAGATGCCTATCGATATGCTGTCAAAATTGAGTAGAAATTTAGGCACCACAAAAATAGGAATTAGGGCATGCGAATCTACAAAAACCAAATCATGATAAATACAAACCTAACAAAGAAACTTCATAAAACCATCCCAAGCCATAAAAAAGGAAGGGTAACAGAAAGATGAAGAAAGACACTAGAAATTGGTGCGATTTCCACAAAAACCGCTGGCATAATACTAATTAATGTTTCTCAAAACAATCATTGGTGGTATATATAAAAGACAAGGATCTGAACCCTGATTTATAATCTGATTCAAAAAATAATGGAACAATATAGATCATCGACACAAACCCCACTGCTACTGTTGCAACCGCAACAATTCAACCAGAAGAACCAATAGATCTTGAGGAGGGGGAGAATGTTTTTCATTCACATATGTGGGTGAAGGGGACCTCACTTCATTTTATTGTTGATAGTGGAAGCCAGAAGAAACTCATCTCAATAGAGGTTTTCAAAGAATGTGGATTGTCGACAACACCACACCATCAACGATACAACATCGAGTGGTTTTTTTATAGAAATTTTTTCCTCACCCCATCCAACTTTATTGGATGGCCTTTCCATTTCCTTATGCAGACTTGAAGTTCCCTTTTTTGACCTTCCACAGCAAAAAAAAAATATTTTTCCACATGTACGCGTCTTGCCAGTTATCCAACAAGCATATATGTAGGTTTCTCCACTAAATCCTGCGTACATCGGGTTTGGTGCTCAAAATTAAAAATTGTGTCGATTTTCCATGTAACGTCACAAGATCCATGATCCTTGACCTTCCATATACCGAAAAATCTCTAAATCAGCCCTTTACTTCCATTTGAAGGCTATAAATTGAGGCATATCCAAGCCATGGAAAGAGGGAGAATTCAACTTTTGATAGAAAAAATACTGTGGAGAAATTTCACTACCTTATTGAGTCTGCATCCCTTTATCATTAAAAGTATGAACTCATTTGTCAACGCCCAAGCGCTTCCTTCTTTTATGGAGAACCTCATTGTCTCCTTTATATGAGATTTTCTTTGGTAGAGGATTGAGCTGGTGGAGGCCCAGCTAGAGGGACTTATTTTCTCGATTCTAAGATGTGCCGACACATAAGTTTTTTACCTATATACTCTTGTTGATTATTTTAATAGAAATACTCTTTTCTCATCCAATTGATATCTTGCAAATATTTGAATTTTCATTCCATGGGCGTATTTTTCATGTATGTTAACAAATTATTCTATTTTATATCCTAACATTATATATTGTCACCATATGCTTGCGTATCTTGGTTGTTGAGGACAAGTTGCATGTATAAAGCTTTGAGTTGTGTGCTTAACATTATTCTCCATCGAACATATAGACGAGGTATGATCTTAGCCTTGTCTTGTTAGCATTTCATTTATATAGCATACTTGATATTATAGTTTATTTATGCACGTCATTTCATATGTTGGGGTTTACCCCATGCCATAGAGATTTTTTCCTCGTAATAGGCTTCGTTGGGGACGCGATCTCTCTATCAACCAGTAGTGTTGATTTTCATATGACATCCATCCCTTCAAGGATGAGGTATTATGTGATGTTTCCCTGCTGGATTCCTA
>JZKD02S1782901.1:353986-374012 GCA_000966675.3 Picea glauca
AAAATCCATGCATGCTTTTCCCAATGCCACGCACAATACAGAATAATGTTAGTGCCGATTTGGAATATGGAGATGTAGAGATACTACCAGTTTCCATTCCATTTCAAGATCTCAAAGTGAAATCTTCATATATTTAAACTTCATCAATAAGAAATGGTTTTATATTTATCTCAATAAAAACTCAGTGTATAGTCAAAACGCCATTCAACGCAAACAATGTCGAATATACTTTTATACAGGGAGTAAACATGATATTTATATTCACTTCACCAACAATAGAATATACATATAATTATATATACATGACAAGAATTTATGTTACAACCAAGATCGTCTTCACATACATAATTCGTATACAAAATTTTGATGTGCAATCAAATAAATAATTGTACACATAAATACCGTGACAAAGGTTGATAATAGGTAATTCTTTGGTTTGAAAAATAATCTTGCGCAATTCTTTTTCTTTCTTTCACCTGTTAATCCAAATATTTCACTAGTAACTCCCATCCAACGATAGGGGTACTCTTCTTCCCCTTAGCCCCCGAGTTGTAAAATGGTCACACACAGAAATTTAGATCCAAACTAGCTCAAGCTTGTCCCCACAAGGAGAAGATTCCACCTCTTGCACAAGCTTGCAATCAAACTCTCACAAATAAACTTAGTCAATATAAATTTTAACAACATTTCATTCATCCGGCAATAGGATATCTTCCTCCTACTTCTGTATTCTTTTTATAAGAATTTTTTCTTTGAAACTTGTCATCTCATGCATAATTAATCCATTTTTAATAATCAAAATGAAGATTATTCACCTTCAACACATGTCACAATCCCCCCCAATTTGCACATGTTTTTTCCTTTTTAATTTAAAATAATTATGCATTTCCCTCACACCCACAATGTTTATAGATTTTCTCCTAGTTGTCCCTTAGTTCCCCAATTTCTCTTTTATTATGTCTCCTAACTAATTTACAGTTGGATTTTAATGAGTACTATTCTCTTAGTTAGGCTTTAAAGTATAGATTGACTTAGGATTCTAATTCTATGTTGACAATCCATTCTCTCATGAATATAATTTCTTTTAACTAAAAATTATTTTTATTAATTTCATGCACACCTTGTGCACATGCCTTTGCTTTTATTCTTATTCTCCCTTTACTAGTGTTTATTTATTCTAAATTCCCTTAACCCATTTTATAAATTTTATCTAGTCAAACATCTAGACATAGACTTTTGTCTATGATTTCAAGTTTATAACTTAATAATAATTTGTATCTTCTTTTCTAACAAGGTCTAAGTATTCATTTTATTTTCTAAGGTTTTCTATATTTTTTTATTGACACATAAATTTATTCATGTGATGTGCCCTTCAAGACGCACCTCTATTCTCCAAGGGTTCCACTCTCCATTGACTTAGTTTGGAAGTTATTTGGTGCTTCGAGTCAATACTCCACTTGTTGACCTTGTGTGAGACTAATCTCTTACTAAGGAATAATGAATCCTCTTTATTGCATGCCCCTCAAAAATCTTTGTGAGCGACTTTCTAAGTCTTCCCTAACGACATCATGAAGGTCTATCAATAACAAGGTAGTTGTTAACCTTCAGTTCAGGTCATGGTGGGAGTGCTAGTAGGTTGTGACAGGGACGTTGCCACACCTTTCCTTAATCCATCTAATATTTTTGTATAACCCCTCTACTCCATATGTGAGTTAAATTATCAAGTGTCACCATGCCTGCATCCACTGACAAAGATAGTATTAATAACTCATATACATGAAATCCATAATTGAATCATCATCATAATACATGAGTAAATAAAACAAGTGTTCATAATCAAAGTCAATAGTCTACTCCCTCACTCAATATGGAGTCCAAGGAAGTATGTCTATGCCATCAACGTCGTCATCATGTCATGTTTATTGCACACTCAAGAAACCTCATCCTAATACCTATCAATGTTATACATCATTATTATTAACATAATCAAATTTCAATACTCGAACATAGCATAAACTTATAAACCAAATCAGATAATCATAATGTACCATATTTAACCGAATCACTTGCACGCAAGTGTCCTCAAACAATAATTAGTGTTAGGAAATTGGGGTTGGTGAAAATTTGGATGTTACAATGACATCAAAATCCTCATATCTCAAGGAGGAGCGGTAGAAGAAGATCAAAGCTAAATCATAGGTATGAAAAATCTAAGGTTAAGTGCTTTTACCGTAATAAGATAGGTCATTGTGCACATGAATGTAGGAAGAAGAAGNAACTCTCACAAATAAACTTAGTCAATATAAATTTTAACAACATTTCATTCATCCGGCAATAGGATATCTTCCTCCTACTTCTGTATTCTTTTTATAAGAATTTTTTCTTTGAAACTTGTCATCTCATGCATAATTAATCCATTTTTAATAATCAAAATGAAGATTATTCACCTTCAACACATGTCACAATCCCCCCCAATTTGCACATGTTTTTTCCTTTTTAATTTAAAATAATTATGCATTTCCCTCACACCCACAATGTTTATAGATTTTCTCCTAGTTGTCCCTTAGTTCCCCAATTTCTCTTTTATTATGTCTCCTAACTAATTTACAGTTGGATTTTAATGAGTACTATTCTCTTAGTTAGGCTTTAAAGTATAGATTGACTTAGGATTCTAATTCTATGTTGACAATCCATTCTCTCATGAATATAATTTCTTTTAACTAAAAATTATTTTTATTAATTTCATGCACACCTTGTGCACATGCCTTTGCTTTTATTCTTATTCTCCCTTTACTAGTGTTTATTTATTCTAAATTCCCTTAACCCATTTTATAAATTTTATCTAGTCAAACATCTAGACATAGACTTTTGTCTATGATTTCAAGTTTATAACTTAATAATAATTTGTATCTTCTTTTCTAACAAGGTCTAAGTATTCATTTTATTTTCTAAGGTTTTCTATATTTTTTTATTGACACATAAATTTATTCATGTGATGTGCCCTTCAAGACGCACCTCTATTCTCCAAGGGTTCCACTCTCCATTGACTTAGTTTGGAAGTTATTTGGTGCTTCGAGTCAATACTCCACTTGTTGACCTTGTGTGAGACTAATCTCTTACTAAGGAATAATGAATCCTCTTTATTGCATGCCCCTCAAAAATCTTTGTGAGCGACTTTCTAAGTCTTCCCTAACGACATCATGAAGGTCTATCAATAACAAGGTAGTTGTTAACCTTCAGTTCAGGTCATGGTGGGAGTGCTAGTAGGTTGTGACAGGGACGTTGCCACACCTTTCCTTAATCCATCTAATATTTTTGTATAACCCCTCTACTCCATATGTGAGTTAGATTATCAAGCGTCACCATGCCTGCATCCACTGACAAAGATAATATTAATAACTCATATACATGAAATCCATAACTGAATCATCATCATAATAAATGAGTAAATAAAACAAGTGTTCATAATCAAAGTTAATAGTCTACCCCTTCACTCAATATGGAGTCCAACGAAATATGTCGATGCCATCAATGTCATCATCGTGTCATGTTTATTGCACACTCATAATACCTATCAATGTTATACATCATTATTATTAACATAATCAAATTTCAATACTCAAACATAGCATAAACTTATAAACCAAATCAAATAATCATAATGTACCATATTTAACCGGATCACTTGCACGCAAGTGTCCTCAAACAATAATTAGTTTTAGGAAATTGGGGTTGGTGAAAATTTGGATGTTACAATGACATCAAAATCCTCATATCTCAAGGGGGAGTTGTAGAAGAACATCAAAGCTAAATCATAGGTATGAAAAATCTAAGGTTAAGTGCTTTTACTGTAATAAGCTAGGTCATTGTGCACATGAATGTAGGAAGAAGAAGGCCAATCTTAGTAAACGTGATGCAAACTACTCTAACACATATAATAACTATGAAGAATCTTTATTCCTTTCTTGTAATGCTACCCAAGAAACTTCTAATAACATTTGTCTTATAGATAGTGGGTGTAGCAATCCTATGCTAGGAAACATAGGACTAATTGAAAATTTGGATGATTAAGTAAGAATTGAAATTCAATTGGGGTCAGAAAGTATTCTAAATGCTATGGGAAAAGGATGGTTAACACCATGACCAAACAAGGCCAAAAAAGGAACATACCAAATGTGTACTATGACCCGGGTTTCAAACATAACCTCATTATTGTTGGGAAACATACTCAAAAAGGGTATAATTCAATTTTAAGGAAAATGATTGTTATATATATGACAAACCTCCCATCAAGATATTGATTGCTAGGTTGAAGTTGAAAAATAATAGAATGTATCCTCTTTCCATGAATTATAATAGACATGACAACTCATTTGCACAAAAGGAAACATGTTTGGATGATTTTTGTTTATGGCATTTCATATTTGGTTATCTACATTTTTGGTAGCCTAAAATTATTGTATCAAAAAAATATTGTTAAATATTTTCCTACCATTTAAGAGCCAACTAGTTCAAGTGAGAACTACATTCTAGCAAAGCACCACATTGACAGTTCCCTAAAGGAGTGTCTTATAGATTAAAGTCACTATTGGAGCTAGTTCGTACAGATCTATCTAGCCGAATGTAGGCCTGGTCACTAGGAGGAAGCTACTACTTCCTAACCTTCATACATTATTATAGTAGAAAGACTTGGGTGTACTTTCTTGCAAAGAAATATGGAACTTTTCACAAGTTTAAAGAATTCAAGGGATTGGTGGAGAAGCAAAGTGGCCAGCAAATTAAAGTGTTAATATCACACAAAGGAGGTGAGTATGATTCAAAATATTTTCATGTTTTCTACAAGTAGCATGTCATCAAAAGACAATTTACAACAAGATATACACCTTCACAAAATGGTGTAGTAGAAAGGAAAATCAAAACCATTATTAATATGGCTAGAAGCATGTTGAAAGAAAAACATTTTTCAAATGATTTATGGGGAGAAGCAGTAGCTTTCTCTTCTTATGTTTTGAATATATCTCCCACTAAAAGTGTAAAGAACAAAATCCCACAAGAAGCATGGACATGTATGAGCTGCAATGTAGCACACTTCTAAGTATTTTCTTGTGTGGAATATGCTCATGTGCCTAAAGGGTTGAGAAGGAAGTTAGATGATAGAAGTGAAAAGTGCATCAGTTTTGGGTACAATGATCATTCCAAGGCATATAAATTGTATAATCCAGTGATAAAGAAGGTGATAATAAGTAAGAATGTTTAATTCAAAGATCATAAAGCATGAAATGGAAGCATAGACAAGACTGTATTTGCTGGACAACAATACCTCCAACAAGAAATAAATCAGAGCAGTAGATTGAACAAGGTGGATAGCAAGGTTTGTGAGCCGAATAATAAATCAGAAATATTCCAACAAGGGCTCCTAGAAATTTTAATCAAGGTGAGTCATCTGGTCCAGAATCCCAATCTATTCGTACTTCTCAATCAAGTAGTGAATCTAACCCTACAATTGGTTCCCTAGGATCTCGAAAGATTAGAAGTTTGAGTGAAATATTTGAATATCTTTATGTGCATTCAAGTTTTTCATTGTTTACTTGTCAACCCACATATTTTGTAGAATCAATTAAAGAAGAAATGAATTCCATATAGAAGAATGATACATGGGATTTAGTAGAGTTACCTTAAGGTAAATATTTCATTGGTGTAAAATGGGTTTACAAAACCAAGTTTAATGAGAGAGGATAAGTTCAAAAGCATAAGGCCATATTGGTAGCAAAAGGTTTTGCACAATAGGCTAGAGTTGATTATGGTGATACCTTTGCATCAGTTGCAAAGTTAGATATAGTTAGAGTTGTCTTATCCATAACAACTCAAAATAGGTGGAAATTTTATCAAATGGATGTAAAATTAACATTTTTAAATGGTATTTTAGAAGAAGAAGTCTATGTAGAGAAGCCACTTGGATGTGTGATAAAGGGACATGAATATAAAGTGTGCATATTCTTGAAATCTCTCTATGGGATTAAGCAAGTTCCCAAAGATTGGTGTAGCGAGATTAATTCATATATGATCGCTAATGGATTCAACAAAAGAAAGAGTGATCCCACATTGCATACAAAGGTGAATAAGAAACGTCAATCCTTAATTTTATGTTTGTATGTTGATGATATGATCTTCATAGGAAATATGTCAATAGACAAGTTTAAATAAACCATGAAACAAGAATTTAAAAATACTGATTTGGGGTTAATGACATATTTCCTTGGTATTGAAGTCATCCAATCCAATTCAAGGATTTTTTTGTTTTAAGAAAAGTATATCATGGATATGCTAAATATATTTAGCATGACGAACTATAAACTAAAACCAACTCCAACTGTGAAAAAGATCAACAAAGAGGATAAGTCATCCTATATATATCCAACTATATTCAGGAGATTAGTTGACAACCTCATGTTTCTCACTGCCACTAGGTTAGACATTATGTATGCTATTAGTATGATTTCCAAGTTCTTGGAGTCCTTGAAAGAATGATATTGAGATATATTATTGGAACAACAAGATGTGGTATAATATATTCTAACACTAGTAATGATTTCTTGGTTGGATATACTGATAATGATTTTGTAGGTAGTATGGAAGATAAGAAGAGTACATCATGATGTTTCTTCAATCTTTGTTCAGGTGTGATCTCATAAACATAAAAACGTATCCCAATATGGAAACATGGTTAGGAAGGTTGTGGTGTCAAAGTTGTGTGAAGGATTAAGAATAATAATTAAATAGTGATGATCTTAATTAAGAGTATCGATGCTTATAGAGTGGTGATACGTGGTGCAAAGGACGAAGAGTATGGATAGTGAAGTGATTATGTGTATATATAATATACATGGCTAAGATTAATATGTAAATCCCAAGAAACATATATATATATATATATATATATATATATATATATATATATANTTTAATTTAATTTAATTTAATTTAATTTAATTTAATTTAATTTAAGATTACTATTTAGATCAACGTCACCTATAAAATATATACCTATAAAATATATATTTAAATACTTTTCTTGAATTCTAGATATGAAAGTTTAATATTTGTATTTATTACTCTCCATACATTCTATAGGTTGGTTAATTATTTCATGTACATGTATATAATTAATAAAATTAAAGAAGGCAGATAGAACGTGACAACCATCCGGATATTGTGTGTTTTATGTGCTTGCTTCATACGCATATGTAAACACTCATCACGAACGTGAAAGGATGCATGCACTTTGAAGTCAACGAAGAATACCTCTTAAGCTGACTGGACGGACGGAAATCTCTAGGTTAAATTTTATTGCCTCTTCGTGGCTAAGTGAAAGGAGTCATTGTAAAATTCGGTCGGTCAAAATCTTTAAAAACTGCAATTTTATGCCTTTTGCAACAGTGAATATATCTCATAAATAATAAATAACACCACCATTTAAATGAAGAATTTGAAATTTCTATAATTCGAATGGTTCCCACTTTACCATTTATTTAATTGTGAAATTTGAGATATACCGAGTTTTCACGTGCATTTACTTTATAGATTAAACCATTGTAAAGAGACTTACGTTTGGAAATATTGCATGAGCCAAAGCTTTAGAATATGTGGCAACATGTTCATGTGATGAAAGGGAAATTTTCGAGTCCATCATGGTTTGAAGATTTTTATTGGCCGGCCCGGTTTTTATCAAGAATATAAATAAGTGGTTTAAGTTGATCTGTAAAGAAAATGATTTATTTTAAATAATTATTATTATCAAATTTTAAGGTCATCGTTAAAGAAAATGATTTATTTTAAATAATTATTATTATCAAATTTTAAGGTCATCGTTAAAGGAGAAACTAAATTGATGTATGAGTTCATTTTGTTTGTGGGACAAAAGATCTTTTTCTGAAAAAAAATTAACTATTAAAATCTACTAAATATTTCATCATATTTTATTTATTCTTTGAAATAATTTATATTTTAATTATAAATAAAAATAAGTGACCAACTTAGTAAACTTACCCCATAACAGATACATTAAAGGATACTAAATAATAAACCCTTTTTATTATTATATATCCCCTATTTTTATCACACATTTTTTTTATATTTCCCAATACCTATACCTATAAACCCATAAACCCATAGCATCTCCCAATATTTACACTACATTGTATTTATTCTTCACCATTTTAAAACCTCTTTATTATCAAAGATGATAAGATACTCTTTAACAAAATGAAACCCAATATGGTTGTGAGACAGTTTATTATAATGAATTATTTATTTCACATAAAAATAAATCTCCATCTAATCTTTCTTTTAACATTCAAGTCAATATGTAACAAAAACAATAATATTTATATTCTATAGTTAATATATGAAGCTAAACCTTCATATACCCTTCCTTTTTTAAATCCAACCATCTTTTTATTATGTCGTAGGATGCTTAGAACTCGCACTCCCTAGCTTTAAGCACCTATTTATATTATGTATTTAATATATGAAGCTAAATCTTCACATAATCTTCCTTTTTTAAATCCGACCGTCCTTTTACATATTTATTATTTCAAAGCAGGGAGCTTAGAACTCACGCATGCGTTCATTTTTTTAATATATATATATATATCCTTTTACATATTTATTATTTTAAAGCAGGAAGCTTAGAACTCACGCATGCGTTCATTTTTTAATATATATATATATACCTAGGGTAATAAAGAACGTATACGCTGGAATGTGGGATTTGAAATTAGTTCCGCTTTCACGATTATATATTTAACCATTATACACCGAACACATCTCACAGCAAAGGAGAGCAATAAATAACCTATATGTTGGAGTATATACAATCAGATTTGAAATTAATTTAAATCTAAAGGTTTTTAATTATAATGTGAAAATATATTATAACTTAGGATATTAATTAGTATTGGGGATAATCATGATGTCTCTTATTTCTTAATATTTCCAATATTTTATTTTTTAATGTGGATTAACTTATCAAATAATTTAAGAAAAACCATATTAAACAAGTTTTGTATGGCAGCGTAGTTTATGTTGGGTTGGATTGGGAATAAATGCATAGGTATGGAAGGACCGTGGGAGAATGAGAAGCTCGAAGTACCGGAGACACATGGAAATTGTCGCGTACACGTGGCAAGCAACAGGTAGGACAGGTGGTATCCATGTAGAAAAGGACGCGTGGCACTATGCGACACATCATCCATAAGACATCAGGCTGCTACATGACTCTGGGAGAATATCACTCTGAGAGTTTTCCTTCCAGAACAAACACAATTCCCCCGAAGAGTCGGAGTCTCGAATTCCTAAATTAGATCAACAAGTAATTAGTGAGAAAGTCACTTTGTGAGAAATTTGTTCCATCGCTAAATATGGCCAGGGGAGTTCTAAAATTGGCAGGTTGGTAAAACTTTAGCAGGGATGCTAAAGTGCCAGGGTCACCCAGATCGCACATTGGAAACTGGTCAACGACTCACATTCATTTCGAAAAGAGAAGGCACCCAAGCGTTAATCTCCTAGAGCAATTATGGAATTGAAACCATTTAGTTTTTGAAAGTATTCTCATTTTAACTATATTGTGTTTTGCAAAATCTATCTTGCTTTTATTTTCTTAATAAGATTCTGTAATTTTTCCTATTACCAGTAATGCAACAGATGGCTACTAAAAAGTACAGATATCCCCATCACTTGTAACTTGATATATTGTTGGAGTCTGACTTGCCATCTTGGAAATTTCCATTCCTACGTTGTAGGTTTTATCTCTTTAATGTATTTATGAAATTCATTTATAACGATCTTTGTATACTTCCAACTGACTTTCATCCTAATATTTAGAGTTAACTTCAATTTCCATAGTCAGTTCTTTTGTTTTTCCCATGGACAAAGTAAGCAACATCCATTTCATTATATTAAATAGATCATATGGCTTGTTTGTCTCTATATGTGTTAGGATAAATAAAGTTATATGTGGTGGAAAAAAAACCCATATAATTGTTTTTGAAAATGTGTTCAGTGTCGAAGATTCTTTGATTTTCTTGTGTGACCTCTATGTTTGCTAATTTTTTCTATATATTAACACACACCTAACATGATTGTTTATTTTCACGAGTTTTCATCTCATTGAAGTTAATTTAAACTGTGTGAAAAGAAGGTTTCGAGACAGAGGAAGATGCCATTTTCCTGAAACTTTTGTCCATGAGCAGCAAGCCCACTTTGCAGAGGTTGATCTGCAATTTCTCTCCAAGAAGAGGGCATCTTTGTAACATGCCCATCCAACTGAAATATTTGTAATATTCCTATGGCATTTCAATATAGTACCAATCTCTATATTTGTAGCTTGTCTATCCAGTTGATTGTTTTTTTGCACTGATAAAAATTTTTGAAGGTTTTTATTTATGCAGATATTCTTGTAGATGTATTTACAAGTTTGTTGACCCTTGAATCTCTTAGGGACGAAATGAAAACCTAACGAGGATGTCAATCCTATAACATTTGTATAGATGTGGTACTCCTTTTTAAGTTTTTCCTGGGGCGTGTATAGTTTAAATGTGAGACTTATAGAAAGTTCGTCGTAATGACTTAAAGCAATACGAAACGATAGAAAATGTTATTTTTTTTTTTTGAAATAAATGTTCCTGGAAAATAGGACCATGAATCACACACATTAAACATTCAAATTAAATAAACACAATTTCTTGGCATCCAACATAGTTCAAGATAAAGATTTATGAGCACATAAAAATAAAAGAAGATGACCGAAATGCATAAACAAAACTAACTTTGCATTCTGAAAATAGGGTTACAAGGCATCGTCGAGATTGTTCCCGAAATAGTTCTCTTTGAAATTTCTCAAAAAATAATAATGTTTGTTACATATTCCTAAAAATTTAAATGTGTTTGTTATATAGACTGGGATTGGGGCTCCCGCGAACCATAAAATAAATAAGTACAAGAAATAGAACTGTAGAAAGAAGAAGTGGGGGACGATAGACATCAAGATTCAAGACCTGAAAATAAGAAATTGGAAGTTATCAGTCTTTGGTTAGACATTTCTATTTAAAGAGGTGGAATAATTGGATTGATAAAGAAATAAGGCTATGATCAGTATAGAATTACTATGATGATATCTCTCTCCCCCTTTGATATTTGCTTGTTGATGCCTTTTTATTGCTCTCATCAATGATTACTGGAATCGTGCCAACCACTTGTTGCCCTTTGTCGGTGAGCTGGTCGATTTCCCTTTGGAGCCATTCTTCATTGTAGCTTCTCATGGGGGCTACATTGATCTCATACCATATTTTTATGTTGAAAATATCGCTTTCTAATTCCCTTATATCGATATAAAGATTACACATAGACTATTCAATTTCTTGATTTCTTACCGAATAGTCCACTAACCAGTTGTCCACGTTATCCTCATCATATTCAAGGATGTCGTAAAACTTTTCTAAATACAACCCCTTAAAAATATCAACTTGTTCATCAAAGGCTTGCTTGGTTAAGAACAAGGAGTTGATGATTAATTTGGGGTCTTGGACATCGTTGGTACTTCTCGCTAACTCTATTTCAGTCAGCTTTCTGAATAATTCTTCTTTCTTTGATACGACTTGTTCACATGATAGGACAATGAGATGTAGATTCTTAACATTCTCTTTCTAGCATGCATTTAATTGTTTGATCCGGTTTGGGGAGGGGATATCTTCTTCTCTTCTTCTCATTTATGTCATGTTGGTGACATTGATGCCAAAAGGGACGACTGTGTCTAGATAGAAACCTTCTTCATTTTTTAAATCCTCCTACAAATATTCCTGGAAGGCATGTGCCCTAGTTCCAAAGGAACTTATACTTTTTTATGTTTCTCAGGCTTGAGTAATTAGCTCCATTCGTTTCTTGATATTCTTCTCCACGTAGCCTCTACACAATGTGAGGAGGCTCGAGGATCCTTTTAACTTGGTTGCAGGAGCGGCAGGCACGATTATTGCTAAAGGACTAGAAAGCAATGGGATGGGAATCAAATCTCTCTCCAATTCCTTGATTCGGTCCTTTAGTTTGGCATTCTCTACCTCAAGGCCTCCAATGGAATCATCAAGAGAATCTCCGGTTGCTCGGTGAATTTGGGAGATTTGGGACGGTTGCATGTTCCTAACGTTAATCTCTGAACGCGATCTCCTTTTCTTATTTCTTACATATCTCTTTTCAATAATTAAATTTTGAGATTCGTTGTCAAAAACAACGCTCTGGAATACGAAGGATTTGTCTTCGTCAGAAATCTCGATCTTATCTATTTCCATTAGGGGATTATGGTGGATCACGTCCTCAGGTTGATCAACGTTGGGGAATATGTTTTTGAGATCAATCTCAAGTTCCATGTCTTCACTTTCAGTTCCAGTCTCTTCTACTTCTTGCAAAACGTTTTTTCTCTTCCTCCTCATGGGAAGCTGGTGACAATTATCAATTTTACCTGGAGGAGGGTTCTTATCTCCTTCTTCATTTGAAGAATTGTGGATTCTTTTCTTATTGGGGTGGGCCGCTGGAGTGATTCTCCAGGATTTCGTACTCTTGGGAGTGGCAGCTGGGGATTGGACACTCTTATCACCATGGCCTTTTCCCTATTGTTTGTACAATTCATTGGTGCTTTGCAATGTCTCTAGGTCACCAGCGTCAGGAGCAAGAGTGTTCTTGTCATTGTCTCTATCTTCATTCAAGAGTGTATGGATAAAAGAATTGTTGAATCTAACTGTTAGTAATTTTTCTACAAAAATCCCATTAGGATCGAACCCTCTTAGTCTTTCGACATATCTTAGGTTGAAGTTGTTGAAATGGCCTGCAAATTCGTCAATCTTATTGGCATTCCTGAACACAAAGTCCTCGAATTTCCAAGGCAGAGGAATGAATTTATTTTTTCTCTTCTCATGGAAAAAATGAAACCAGTAGTTATATTTCCTTTCTATTTCTGTAACAAACATTATGTCTATAATGTGACATGGAAGGAAAGCAAGATTTTCCTTGGAGCCAAAAATAATTATTACACTGTAATTCTCCATTTGTTCAAGTGTCCCCTTATTGTCCAAAAACTTGGTTTCCTGGTCAAACATCCAAGGAGCATCCTTTCCTAACAATAAATCTTTGAAAACTGAGACAAAGTCATTGAAAACTTCATAAAAACAATGGGAGGTCTTGTTCCTCCATAAGGCCTGGTACCAGAAGGTTAGTGGGTCGAATTAACAGTTTACCTTTTTGGACACAAACAGTTTTGGAAATGGAAAACAATGCACTATCGTGAAAACCAAGTAGGATGACACATAAAAAAAATTCTCATGTTTGAATCATGACAATTGGGAACAAATTTCAACGGAAATCAGCTTCCCCCAGTCAAAAATGACTTTTTCCTTGACCGTGAAATAAAAAATATAAAGAATCATGCGAGAAATGTTTGTTGTGGATTCATGTCTCGTTATCCTCGTAAACAACCAGGAAATTTACCAGAATGGATTTCTAAACGAACTAACCTGCAACCTTGTGATATCTTCAGGAACTTTTGTCGGGTCTTCCAGGAACTCGGATAAGAGGTCCAACCTATTATCATGTTTTTTTAGGAACTCCTTGCAGTATTCTCCTATCAAGGTCAATGTTGGATCCAGGAGCCTCAACATATTGTGGAAGACCTAAGGTGAAAAATAAATAGGAGAGTGGTATTGCAGTGGAATAATTATTTGGCTTGAAATATATCTCTCAGCGCACTAAGACACCACCTCCTTATAGTGAAATACTTAAGGGACACAGCCTGCACAATAAATTCGAGAGGTCCAAATTACTTCGTTCTGGGCGAAAGGGGATGAGTAGTAAGAATATGCCCTTGACCACTAGAAGTTATGGTCCTCATGCCCGAAGATGTTCATTGTATCTCCATAGAGCTGTTGTCGAGCTGCTGCCATAAGTTGATGAGAATGTTTGTTTTCTCCAGATGATGTTTTAAATGAACACTCGGAAGGGATAATATAACCCTCTGCAAATCTTGGTTTAATGTGTATTAATGGGAGATATCCTCGATCCTTTCGCTCATTAATGACAATATTTATGGTTCCTGCATGATGATTTGTTAACATTAAAGCTTAGTAATTGCATATTTAGAAAGAAGTGCGAAGGTGGTGGGTCTGGGGAAGAGTGATTAAGGAATGAATAAGTATGGAAAGAGGTCGGTCGAGCTTCAAAATAGGGTCACAAGGGATACTCAGGAGAGGTGAGGTCCCGACGGTCAAATTGTATGTCTCAGAACTTTTGAGTGCAAAATGTGTAACACAGAAGAGGGCATCATGGGTTAGTCCAACAGTAAATTTTTGTATCGCGGAACTCTGGTTGTTGTTTGTAGGTCCCTAAACAATGGAAGCGCAATCTTGATTTCGCCTGTCCAACAACCCGCAATCGAAAAAGTGGCTAAGTATGGAATAGGTAAGCAGTCGGTCGCACTCATTTTCAGTAATATATTGAAGTTTGTAATGGATATCCCATTACCTTAAAAGATCTTTTTTGCATGTTTCTAGACAAGTTATGTAGGGATAGTCAGTGTGACTGTCTCCTCGAGCCTTTCTCTCATTAATGACAATATTTATGATTGTTGCATGAGGAGATGTTAGCATTAAATATTACTAATTGCATACTTGGAAAGAAGTGCGAAGTTGACAGGCACGGGGAACAATGATTAAAAATTGGAGATTTCATGAACCCACCAACCCGACGATCCATGAAAGAGATTCCAAGAAATGGCCAAGTATAGAAAGCGGTCAGTCGGTCTTCAAAATAGGGTGACAAGGGAGACGTGAGGGAATGACGGTCAAATTGTATGTCTCATAACTTTAGAGTGCAAAATCTTTTACATGGAAGAGGGCATGATAGGGGATTCTAGTGGTCAATTTGTATATCGAGAAACTCTGGGTGTTGTTTGCAAGTCATGAAACAATGGAAGTGCAATCTACAGCCCACCTGCCCAGGAACCCACAATCGAAAAAGTAGCTAAGTATGGAATGGGGAAGCGGTTAATCAGAGTCGTGATATAAAATCATGAGCGGAAATGTGAACCCGTGAGTCTGCCAACCCGTGCACTTAGACATTTTCGAAAAAATGACTAAGTAACCAGAAAGAGAAAGCAGAAGGGAAAAAGAAAGGGGAATTCGGTTAAGTATAGAAGAGGGAAAAGAAGGGGATAAAAGAGAGTGGGAAAATAGGAAAGGGGAGGGAAATTTTCAGAAGCGGGAATTGGTCTCAAACAAGCCCCATTGTTGAAAATCATCATTTTCTAGTCCAGTATTTTATCCACATACTCGTTTCGTATTCTGTTTGTATCATTAAAAAGGGTGTGAGCAAATGCAAATATAAACTATAACTTGATTTTTGGTTATAACTATGTATAGTTGATTTACATGCGTTATTGATTTTTGGCTTTTGTAGATAACAAGTGGTTAGCATAATTTTGCATTCTTACTGTGATAAGGCCTTAAAAAAAATAGAATAAGTAACATTTTTTTCCAATTTAATTCTCACACAAAAAAATTCTTTGATCCCATAATATTCATCTTTGTCGATCCGATAATAGGGATTTCGATTTGGTAGATTGGGCTATTATTCATTTTAGGCGATTGGGGTGCATCAGCTAATGCTTTGATGAAGATTTTCTTTTATTGCAACCTGTCAGAGTAATTGTGCTTTTAATACATTGTTTATTGCCTTGAAATATTATTTTAAGTATTAAACTTCTTGTAGCAAATTGTTCATTGAATGGCTTGTTGTTTCCCTCTATTTTTACATCTATTATTTCAATTGTCTGTCATTATTGTTCTACCAGCCAAGGAGAACCCTCATACATATCATCTTGCCAATTTGACCATGCTTTTTTCGTGATGAAACAACCCTCTAACTCACCAACAAATTCAAAAGAACGACCATTCAAAATTTATAGTGGCCTGGCTCTACCCTATACCACTCAGGTGCAAACTTTAGGAGAAACAGTAACTATGAATTCAATTAGACAACTCTACAGGCTCTTCAATCAAAGAATAGAGAAAGTGAGTCATAGTTATACTTTCCAGGATGTGTTTGCATAACAGAAGCATCGAAAAGCTACAGAGAAATCAATTGAGGGTTGTTGAAATAAACTTATTCTACTTTCAACTTGACCGTAATTATAACAAGGACAAGATTGAATTTTAATATTATGGTTTATTTCAAAGCCCCATTTGACTTCAGCTAACATATATCATTTTTTTTCAAAATATTTGCGAAGAAGAAATTTGGCAAGTTCAGTAATAAAGTAAAAGTTCTCAAATAGAGTTCAAGGGATGGAAAACCAATAGTATGCTTCCTTTTTGAGTGAAGGAATCAAGGAAGCGAGAGGGAAATAATATATCGTTCACTCAGTAAGGTTTAGATGAGAACGAAACTTCTTGGGTGGGGCCCCAACTCCCACATCGTGAATTAGTGTTGCTATGTTCTATCTACATTATGAATGGAATTGAATGTTGGTTTGAAACTGTGTGTGAAATTCATTTATGTTTCCGTAGAAGTCTCATGTGATCGAAACAATTCATTTTCACATAATTTTTCCATGCTTAATATTTGATTAAATTACTTGAGTCAATACAATATTTAATAATTACGAGACTATCGAACCATGCAAACAAGAAGAGGTGTTAAATCTAACAAAGAAGCCCCAACCAAGATTTCAAGGCAATGTTTTAATAGTAAATCTATAAGAAAGATAGTGGGTAATATATATTTATCCATAAACATTGGATTGAGATCTTTGCATCGAATCATTGAACATATTTGTCATAAATACATGTAGAGGAGTTACAAAAAAAACATTCATACAATTCTGTGTTCTTTATCTAGTGCAACAACATGTAGAAGGCATTGACTAGCTCTTAAACATGCATACAAAACTGATTATCATGCTTTTATAGGAACTCCTTGCAGTATTCTCCTTTGAAGGTCAATGTTGGCTTCGACAATCTCAACATCTTGGGGACGACTTGAAGTGAAAAAGAAACAAGAGAGTGGTCCCGCAGTGGAATAATTTTTTGGCTTGAAATATGTCTCTCAGTGCACCAAGAGACCACCTCCTTATAGTCAAAGACTTCAGGGACACAACCTACACGAGAAATTCCATAGGTCCAAATTACTGTGTTTTAGGAAGAAGGGGATGAGTAGTAATAATATGCCTTGGACCACTGGGATTTCTGGTCCTCACCCCCTAAGATGTTAATTGTATCTTCACTGAACAAGAGACTGGTCCCACAATTGAATAATTCTTTGTCTTTAAATATATCTGTCGGCGCACCAAGAGACCATCTCCTTATAGTCAAAGACTTCAAGGACACAACCTACACGAGTAATTCCAGATGTCCAAATTACTTCCTTTTGGGAGGAAGGGGATGAGTAGTAAGAATATTCCCTCGACCACAAGAATTTCTGGTCATCATTCCTGAAGGTGTTTACTATATCTCCACAGAACTGTTGTTGAGTTGCTACCATAAGTTGACGAGAACGTATGTTTTCTCCAGATGATGTTTGAAATGAACAGTCAGAAGGGATAACATAACCCTCCACAAATCTTGGTTTCATGTGTATCAATCAGAGATCTCCTTGATCTTTTCGTTGATTAATGACAATCTCTACCGTTCCTGCATAATGAGTTGTTACCATTAAATCTTACTAATTGCATACTTAAAAAGAAGTGAAAAGGTGGCCAGGATGACGAAGAGCGATTAAGTATTGGAGATTTCATGAAGTCGCCAACCTGACAATGTGCGAAAGAGATTCCATGATGTTTAAAATGAACACTCGGAAGGGATAATATAACCCTCTGCAAATCTTGGTTTAATGCATATTAATGGGAGATCTCCTCGATTCTTTCGCTCATTAATGACAATCTTTATGGTCCCTACATGAAGAGTTGTTAGCATTAACTCTTAATAATTTCATACCTAGAAAGAAGTGTGAAGGTGGCAGGGACAACGAAGAGAGAATAAGGATTAGAGATTTACTGAACCCGCCAACCCGACGACCCGCGAAAGAGATTCCAAGAAATGGCCAACTATGGAAAGCGGTCGATCGGGCTTCAAAATAGGGTCACAAGTTATACTCAGGATACATGAGGGGATGATAGTCAAATTGTATTTCTCCAAAAAATTTAATGCAAAATGTGTAACACAGAATAAGGCATGATGGCAGAGTTTAGAGGTCAATTTGTATATCGTGAAACTTTGGGTGTTGTTTGTAGGTCGCAGAACAATGGAAGCACAATGTTAGTGGGATTTCCTGGGAAGTGGCGATTGAAAAAGTGGCTAAGTATGGAATGGGGAAGCGATTGGTTGGAATCATGATAGAAAAGCGTAAGATGTTTTCAGAAAAATGATTAAGTAACCAGAAAGGGAAAGTAGAGGGGAAAAAGAAAGAGGAGGGAAATTTTCAGAAGCGGGAATTAGTCTTAAAAAATCCCCATTGATGGTCTTAATAGTAACTATGAAGTGTATTAGACAACTGTAGAGGATATTCAATCAAGGAATAGAGAAAGTGAGTCATAATTATACTTTCCAGGATGTGTTTGTATAAGAGAAACATCGAAAAGTTACAGAAAAATCAATGGAGGGTTGTTCAAGTAAAATTATTGTACTATCAACTTGACCATAAGTATAACAATGACTAATTTTAGTTTTAATTTTGTGTGTTTGATATTATAGTCTCATTCGACTTCAGCTAACATATATCATTTTATTTCAAAATATTTTTGAGAAGAATTTTGGTAATTGCATCAATCAAGTAAAAGTGTTAAAATGAATTACATATTACATTCTCTTCACAGATCTTACCTTAAAAGGAAAGGCAGGTCTTTTATATTCTCTAAGATCATATAAAAACCGCTAAGACCCTGAATCTATCATCCAACCATAATTCAAAAACGAATCGCATGAGAGCCTTGAACTACAATACGAAAGAACATGAACAAAAGTTCGCTAAACACAAGATAGGAAAAAAGCAATGGAGATTGGGAATTGTATCCCATCTATAACCAAATCCCCAAATGGGCACCAAGAAATTTATCGATTGTTATATTACTATGAACCAAGATCACTATGAACATTTTCTTCTGATAGTACTATGAACCAAGACCTGGAAATGTTCTAACATTACTAGTTCTAGAAAAGAGTGCCAACATTTAACTTAATGGAGTTTGAACAATGCCAAATTTGCAATATTATTGAAAATTCCTAATGGTTTCATTTAGAGTCCGAGGGTGGAATCACGAAGGTGGGTTACAATTTCGTGACAATCTGGTTTCCAAAATTTAGGAAAACCAATTTTCGGCCGAACTAAATATATTTTTCGACCGAAAGCATATATTTTTGGCCGAACTATTGTTCGGCCAAAACAATAAACGTCAAATCGAACGGAGCTATTACGGGGCCCTCGATTTGCGTGTAAAAACTTGGTCGGACGGATTTTTTTTTTTCGGCGTTAGATTTTCGGCCGAACAATCTTTCGGCCGAAATAAGTTTCGGCCGAATAATAGTTCGGCCGAAAGATTGTTCGACCGAAAGCATTTTCTATATAATCGCCACACATCAGGTTTAAAGGTTTCGAATTTTTTTGGTTGTGTGAGGCTGTGTGTCGTGGTAGCAGCGGACGTCGAGTGAGCGGGAGCCGCAGCGTGAGCCGAGCCGCAGCGTGAGCCGAGTGAGAGGGAGCCGCAGCGTGAGCCGAGGACGCAGAGGGATTCGTTTACGCAGCGGCCGAGGTATTTTTTAAAATCTGTTATGTATGCTCTGTTAATGATTCGTTAAATCTGTTATGTATGCTCTGTTAAATCTGTTAATGATTCGTTTATATGATGCGGGATTCGTTTATATGATTCGGTTATATGCTCTGTTTATATGTATGCTCTGTTTATATGCTCTGTTATATGATTCGGTTATATGCTCTGTTA
>JZKD02S1782901.1:374022-384785 GCA_000966675.3 Picea glauca
TCTAAATAAAAAAAATACTTTTATATGTCGGAAGTTGAATAACTTGTGAAAATACAGTTTTTTTTGTCATAAAACAAGCAAAAGTGTAACCCACCTTCATGATTTCACCCAGGAGCAAGCCATTTTGATGGCTCAAAGGATGGACCTAATTTATTCACATTTGGGTACTTTATATGAGGTCTTTCCTCATGCTTCTCATTCCTAGACTCAACAATCTTAAGTGATTCCAATTCACTTTGCCATTGCACTACAGAACTCTATTCATATCTTGATTGGGTAGCATGGACATATACATATTAGATTGTTTCATTTCCTATCAATGCATGATATGAATTTTTTTTTGGTTCAACCGATATGGAGTATAACATTGTTCTCATTTAATGTAAATTTGCTATGGATGCAAAAGTCGTGCAACATGTAGACAATGTTTTCCCTTTTCTATAGGTATACTTCATATGGAAATTCTGCCAACCCAGGAAACACATCTTGTAATACAGTTTGTCTAATTGTACAATGTACAATTGTGTTATTGAGTTATTGAGGGTTGAGATGGAAACATTGAGGCTATGTCTATATATGTAAGGACATTTTTGTACTGCATCATAGAAAATCAATTATCCCATCATTTATGAAAGCAAAGGAAGAAGCAGGAGAGTTACATTTGGCACATACAGGATCGAAGGGGGTTAAGTATGCATTTGATGCAACCAAAACACCCTCAACCTGCGCACGTGAGCATAATAGTTAATATATTGAACAATATAATATATATGTGTACAACAAAAAAGATGCACAAAATTGTTTAAGACAATTTTTATGTGCAAAGTTTGGATGGAATTGTATATGTATATGTACAATAGCTGTTGAGCTACTTACTTTCTTGAGATCCTGTACTATGTCTGTTCAAAATTCTGTTACAAATGTTGCTTGGGTTTTGCAAAATATCATGTCTTTAACATCTATTTTCTTTGTTATATTTTCGAAGAGCATAATTGGAAATTGCCCTTTATGCAATTGTTCTTCCATTGAGGAAAATCAATTTGAATAGGTGTTGAACAATTGTAGTTTCCACATGGAATAGTGTAATAATTGTGTAAGATAACTAAGATATATGAGCATGTGAAAATAAAGGACAAAATTGGGTATGGAGAACGGTAAAATTGCCTTATCGTTTTCTGAGTCTCCATATTTTATATGGAGAATGTATTGCGAGCCAAATTTTCTCATGAGTGTGACAGCTGCACCAATGGTTCTGATTGGGTAAATATCATTGCTCTCTACAAGTTGGTTGATTGTTGTGTCCGATATGAAACAATATTCTAAACAAATTGTGGGAAATTTTTCCACAATACTTGTTTCATTGAACGATATAATGCAATCACAATCACCATGGTCATATAATGTTTTCGGTAATATATTGAAATTTGTAATGGATATCCCATTACCTAGCAATATCTTCTCTGCATGTTTTTGGACAAGGTGTGTAGGGATAGTCAGTGTGATTGTCATCATGGCTTCATTGTCTTTCATGTCAGCACGCATAGTGCATCTAGTACTTTTGTTTGCCTTGTCTAAGTAGGTGTTATACACAACCATTATGTCACTGACAAACACTTGTCCAGTTCGGCTGTTGTTCAAGCCTTTTATTGATAGTATATTAGGTGTTATAAATTTAGACCAGGTGATATTTTTTGAACAAAAAAAGTAATGTGAATGGTAGTTTGTATCATTTTTATTTTTTATTTTTGCATAAATGTACAAGTAGATGCACAATTTGGATGAAGTATGCAAGTCAGAGTTTTGTAACGATGCATGTTAGTCTGTGGAGCTTGCACTATGTTGGATGTTTCACTTGTGCTCGTCGATACTTCTTGTGAACTGAAATCCATGTGTTGTAGATGACATCAACATATTTATCATGGCATAGATGAATAAATAACTCAGGATATTTGTTTGCTAAACATAGAAAGAGAATAATGTATGAATATTTACCTTTGGCCTTGTCGTTCTGTTGATGTTTGTGATGATTGACTACTCATGCCCATGTCACTCATCCAACTTTTTCTGATGCAAACATGTGTACATTGAACATGACAATGACTAAATAAGCATATGCATTGTATATTGTTCATAATTGTTCTGGATGTCACATATAGACTCGAAGGGGATCGAGTATGAAATAGAGTTTCAAGGGATACTCATGAGACGTGAGGGCCTGGCGATCAAATTGTATGTCTCAAAGATTTTGAGTGCAAAATGTGTAACATGGAATAGGGTATGATGGGGGAGTCTGACGATCAATTTGTATATCGTGAAACTCTGGGTGTTGTTTGTAGGTAACAGAACAATAGAAGCGCAATCTTGAGCCCACCATCTCAGGAGTTTGGCGGTCAATTTGTATATCATGGAACTCTTGGTGTTGTTTGCAGGACACAGAACAATAGAGGAGCAATTTTGAGCTCACCAACTTGGGAACACGCAATAAAAAAAGTAGCTAAGTATGGAATGGGGAAGCGGCCAATCGAACTCGTGATATACAAGCATGAGTGGAAATGTGAACCCGTGAGTCCGCCAACCCATGCACCTACACATTTTTGGAAAAAATACTAAGTAAAGTAACCAAAAAGGGAAAGTAGAGGGGAAAAAGAAAGGGCAATTTGGTTAAGTATAGAAGAGGGAAAAAAAGGGATAAAAGAGAGTGGGAAAATAGAAAAGGGGAGGGAAATTTTCGAAAGCGGGAAATCTCAACAAAGCCCCATTGTTGCCAAATCACCATTTTCTAGTCCAATATTTTATCCACATACTCATTTTGTATGTTTGATTTGCTATCACTATTGGTATACCTTTTCGAAGATTGTACTTCAGCTTCCTATGTTGTGGCATATAAGACTTCATCCTCTTGTCCAATTAGTTTGTTTCTTTCAATGTAGCAACGCAAAAAATACAATGGACATGAAGGTAAGTTGGTATGTAGAAAGACATGTAAAAAAATAAATACAGTTCTATTTATTTCAATGTAGCACTACAAAAAATACAGTTGACATGAAGATAAGTTATTATGTAGGAAGATATGTATTATCTACATATAATAATTTAGGTGCAAAGAAGTAGAATAAATATACAGACAATAAACGAAATACAAAACAATGGAATATGGAATAAGGGTAGAAGCATGCACCTTTGTATGTCTTCTTATACATTTGTGGTTAAGAGTCCTTCATCTTGTCCAGTTATTCTGTTTGTTTCAATGTGGGAACACACAAAATACAATGAACATGAATGTAAGTTGGTATGTAAGGGAAAGCAAGTAATATGCACATACAGTAAATGAGAATCAAAGGAATAGAGTAAAATATATAGTTAGAAGCATGCACCTTTGTTTTTCTCGATCCATGGTTGTGGTTATATAGAATTTTTCCAAGCCAAAATCTATTACAAGCCAGAAAATATTAAGAAGTTGGATGATCCTAGCTGAATGATTTGGTTTTGTGCAACAAAGTATTCAAATATGATTTGAGACATGGAAATATGATTTTGTAATATGCTTGATGTATATTTCATAATTCAAGTACAAGACAAATTGTATCATGGTGAGACCAATATGTGTCTAAGATAAAGAGGGTGTATTGTGAAATGGGCACAATTGACCATACATGGTCAATAAGTTCATTTTGTACATGCTTTATATTATCTAAAAGAAAGTGGAGATTGTAATTGCACATGTAGTTTTCCAATTATTTTGTTATGGCACTATTTTGTAGCATGTCAACATTGAAGTCTCCTAGAATGATAAAGGTTTTGTTCATATGTAAATGGTGTAATGCATTTGAAACAACATTCATTCTGTTGGGAAATGTTGCATGCGAGGCAGCATAGAGATTCAATATTGCAATTTGCAATCCACAGAAAATTACTCTTGTTAACACAATCTCAACATTTTTTTCTTCGAAATGCATATGATCCAAAAGTTTTATATGTTTTTTCACTAATATTATCAGTCCATGTGTAATGTAACTTGATATGCAATTGTGATAATCATTTCCACGATACGTACACTTGGAAATACATTACTTAATCTTCAACAAATGTATTCTCAGCAAGTAGTCCACATCGCACTTTCCCTGCCTCTGAATTGTAGTTCGAGGAAATGTGTCTTCATAGACACATCTCCACCTGGCACAGGAACATTCATTCTTAAACCACCATTCTTGCTAAAAAAAGAGCCTAATAATTCAAAGGACGTGATTTGTCACTCTATTATTGATTACTACCTCCAGCGTCCACCTGCCATTAAGCATATCTTCCTTGCAGAATTTGTATCGCATTAAAAAAAAATGGTACACACATATAAAAAAAACAAAAAAACAAATGTAATACGCTTTGTCAAATACAACAAACACACCAACTATGAAAACTTTTGTAGAGAGAAACTATTGTTTTATGTTCCATTTGATAAAAATGAAGACACATTAAAACGTACCTTTGCTACATGGGAAACTGCATATATTATTTATGAGACTACAGTACAAACCAATGAGGCTAGAGTTACATACAATGTCAACCCAACATGGGTGATTTATAAAGTGCACTTGAAGAACTAGAAAACCCTAGAAATGTT
This sequence comes from Picea glauca, assembly GCA_000966675.3. Classification (NCBI taxonomy): domain Eukaryota; kingdom Viridiplantae; phylum Streptophyta; class Pinopsida; order Pinales; family Pinaceae; genus Picea; species Picea glauca. The sequence continues at coordinate 378,641 of JZKD02S1782901.1, forward strand.
GATGAGACATCAACAAAGCATAAAACAACTAGAACTTTCTGTGAGTCCTATGACTTTCAAGCAGATTTGCCTTGTCCTCGAGCAACTGTCATTGAAAAATGTATCAATATTGGGTTTAAAGTCATAAAACATCCTTTCTTAATCGAAAATAAAGAATACTATAGAGTTTGATGACTGTTGAATCGAGAGCAACAAGCAATTCTAAAGGATATTGCAATGAAGAAATGATTAAACATGCACACTCATGTGCACTTGTTCCTTACAGGCGGGGCAAGAACAGGGAAAACGTTCACATCGAAAGAACTATTCCAAATGCTTATACGAATGTATGATTCAAACAGTTCGAGTGACCCTATGAAACCAAAGGGACTGATACTTGCATATACAGGAAAATATGCATATAATGCAGGTGGAACAACAGTCCACTCTGCATTATTGATTCCTTTTAATAGGTCTCATTTTCTTTCACTCAACAAAGAAATGTTAGATACCTTGTCAAAGCTTTATGACAAACTACAACTTATGTTCATAGATGAGGCATCCTTGATTGGAAGTCGCTTCTTATATTCCATTAACAATCATCCGAGAAACATAAAACATGTCCAAACCAAATACTTTGGAGACTTTTATATGGTATTATGTGGGGATCTTTACCATGCACAACCCATACAATATTCTCTCATATTTGAGCAACCTATGGTCAACATGCAAACAATGACACATGACTTTTGGAAAGACAACATAAAATTCTTTGAATTACATACCATAATGCACCAAACAAATGAAAAATTTATTGCAATTCTAGATAGAATGCAGACAAATAACCAAAAACTAAAATGTGATTGTGTTGTGCTTGCACATTTTTTTTTAGGTTGTGATATGTGAGTTTTTGTTTCTTGGTTGAACTCCCATTCACCTCATGATTATCAATTGTACAACTCATAGGTCTAGAATAAAGTGTACCAATGTATTTATTTCTTCCACGTATGACCTTTTTCAGGTTGTGATAAGTGAGTCTACGTTTTTTGTTTAAGATCTATATGACCTGATGACAATTGGGATGAGTTTCATCCTGATTAGACAGTATGTGACGCTTATGCAGATTCGATGAAGTTTGGGTGGCCTGGACAGTGGATCTTGAACTGTAAGTATTTCCTATCAAAGCTTGATAATGGATGTGTGGCATATCTGTTTTCGACGATATAATGTCAATTGTTTGATCGTAGTTTGAATCAATACAGTAGGAATGGACAGTACCATCTAATAGGGTTGACCAGACCTGGCTATTTACTCTGAATATGATAGATATCCATTATAAATAGAATGTGCCACCCTTTATATTTCCTTTCTCATATGGCATTGCCATGTTTACAAGGTATTGTTGCCAACTTCCAATTGTCGACATACTTTCTATGAGATATGGTAGAAGGTGTTGATGCAAGCAGTTAAACACATGTTTGTCTGCCACCTATAATTTCATTGAAAAAAGATACCACAATGTAAAGGCGCAGTGAGTGCACATCAAACTCTATTGTTATCAAATAGAAAATTCCATTGAACAAACTATCTCCACAAGTAGATGTAATAGTTGTTTCTATGTGCAATCCATGGGAGTGTATATGATGCATAATTCATTTCCAATGTGATTGAACATCTTTGCAGGTGAGGGACAAGTAAATATCAGGTCCTCCAAGATTGCATATGGATAATTTTTTTATAGAGTAGTGGTTCATAATGACCACTTAGAGGATTGGCATCATGGAACAAGATGCAATATGGATCCCTAGATGCAGTTTTGTTGAATAGTAGATATCTTCTTTTTCTTGTTAATGACCAAATTCCAATTGATATATTCAGACACTTGGCCAGCCACCGTATACAAAATGTATCTCCCCAAAGTCCTCTCTCATGTGGAGGCAGAGTTGCAGATGCAGCCAACCACATCTTTGAAAAATATGTACTGACATCATGTATTCCATGCAATTGGAAAATACAATCAAATCCCAATTCCTATTGATACGACTCTAATGCCTCAACGTTGCCATTTTCTAAACAGGCCAAGAAATTATCTATCAATCCATTGTGCAGCTCGGTCGAGGAATAACGAAAATGAAATAGAATTTGAAATGCATCGAAGAGACATTCTCCCACAGTATATGAGAATGCATCTAATCTAAAAAGGCCATTGTTATGCAATACCTAGTCGATGTTGTCATGTACAATGGAGTCTGTATCTATTTTATAGCACTCACCATCTATTACTTGCTTCATCTTTTAAGTTGTGATTTTCAAGATGTTTCTTAGCTATGTTTAGATAATATGCAAATAGCAAAAAAAAGATAACTATAAGTTCGGAACTGCATACCAATTCTGCTATGTATCCTTCAATCTTTTTCGTTTAAAATTCAATGCTCTGTGGTTGCTATAGCACATGACAAACGAACAAATCTATAGTAAGTGCCCACCATATAGAAGAGATAATGCAAATTAAACAACACTATAAATTTGCTCAGTACAAAGACTGAGTATTTAAGACATATAATTTTTTAACTTATTTTAGTTGTGCATCTTATAAGTGTTTCAGTAGCCATTGTATATAGCTTTACAATCCTATTCATCATTTAATTTCATACCCACTCTTCACAAATCAACACCAAACAGATCTGAAAACGACTTGTTGATGTCTCCCATTCAGAAAACTCACATAGATGGTTTGTGGGATAAACAAAAGCGGAAGAATTAGGCATTATGGACTTTTGCCACAGGAACAGAACCAACACATAGCACAACTTCTTAAGGTTTCAATTATCTAACAAGATGAAGAAGATATTCTAAGATGTTTCAATTATCTTACAAGATGAAGAAGATATTCTAAAATTGGGCATTGGGGAACTCATCTTGAGACGGACCAGTGAACTGTCCATTTAGGTTACAAAGAATCATTTCCATAGGACGAGGTCCATATGTGAAAATGGTGATGGAAGATGCTTTGGAAGACCCAAATTCCAGCATAAAACTAACAGTTATATGTGGTTTTGTCTCAAATAATAAAATCTTGCCCTGTCATAACTTGTAAAGAAGGGATGGCAAGGTCCTCGTAGATGCTTGCTCTGCAATAAAAACTCTAAATTCGTTTGGCAAATCCCTTTGCACTACCATTTTCCAAAGAGCTATGGTATGATGTCCAGTACATGAAAGTGGACATATGTGATTGGAAGGGGACAACCAGAAAAATGCACTAAACGTATGGTTTCAAGAATAAAAAGATGAAGAGAACATCCCATTTCTTTTTTTGTATGTGAGTATGGATGTGACAGAGGTGGGTTTTGTATTCAACATTGACATGAAAAGGAGACAAGCTTTCTTGTTCAACACTTTTCGGGGATAACACTACATTCTTGTTTCTTTGATCCCAGTAGTCACATATAAGGATGTTTTGTAAGAACATTTTCATTTAAGTATTATTTCTAGTTTTTTTTTACATTTATTTTGATTTTCAGCACTTCCTAGTATTGAAAATTCTTACCTGCAAATTGCAAATAGTAAACAACAAATAACGAATAGGAATGAAACCATGGTACTGAAACTTACTCGTGAATGGGAAATGACAGAAGTACAGTTCCAATTGCGGGTGCAGAATCTCAGCCCTGCAAACTACAACAACAGGTCCAACTACGATGCAGGACACCAACCTTGCAAAGTTGAATCAGGCAAGGGTGCATGATTTCAACCGTGCAAAGTGCAAGAACAGGTCGAGCTGCGGGTGCAAAACTTCAACCTTGCAAAGTTGAAGCAAACAAGAAAAAGCAACAAACAACAAACTAGTGAGCAAGCACCAAGAGGTCCAACCGCCACTGCAGGACCTTAACTTTGCAAAGTTGAAGCAAACAACAAGAAGCACCATCCAGTGAACCAACCAACAACCAGTGAACTAGTAATGTAAGCGGAGAACAATATTGCCCAAATTCATTGCAGACAAGATTGTATCCAAATATGGGAGGAAAATGTATTGTAACACAAGATTGTATCCAAATATCGGAGGAAAATGTATTATAACAAGTCTCTTAAATAAACATTTAAGGCTCTCAGGATTGTTTAAACAGGATTGTTTAAAGACATTGCCCTATGTAAAAATTGTTTAAAAGCCTTGCCCTATGTAAAAATTTATAAATTTATACTTTTTAGGTCATATAAAAATTTCTTAATTTTAAATTCCCAAAAAAACAAAGATAATACTCAAAAACCATTTTATTTTCAATATTTTCAACATATATGTAAATAACTATACAACTAATTACATATCCAGCCTTTATTGCTTTACAGCATAGTGCTTATTAATGCGACGTACGAATATGGAAAAAAAGAGATCAGACGGTCACATGTTGCAACGTGAACCCGTTGAAATCAAGGCATGTGGTTTCATCTTTTGCAGATTTGTTGGCATCATTAACAGCGAAATAGTCCAAGCAGGTCTTACGGTCCAGAGTTTTGCTCCAGAATTTCTGATAGTATTCTTCGTAAGTAAATTTCCGGTAACGAACTGGATTATCAAGGTTGATCAATGAAGAGGCAGGTTCTATCACTGCATCAGGAGAAGGGCAGTAGAACGTTGGGATAGAGATACGCGATACCGATGAATTCACTATAGCGCGGTGGATTGCGCTTTTGTATATTCCATTGCTCAAAACCTGAAACAGAGAGAAGAACTATATCATCGCAAAATTAAACAGCTTGCTATGCGAGTATATACTGTGATTGTTCCTTACGGGCTAGACTGATCCAGGGCGTTACCTGTAACTGATCTCCAATGTTGACTACGTAGGAATTTGGGATGGGCTGAACAGCGATCCAAGTTCCCTTGTTAAGCACTTGCAAGCCTGATACTTGGTCCTGGAGAAGAACTGTGAGAGCGTTAGGATCTGTATGACTTGGTAAGCCATAGGTGAGCTCTGGGTTCGGGCAGCGAGGGTAATAATTTATTGCCATATGTTGGCCATGTTTTCCCAGAGCTTTATTCAGAAAGTCGGGTTCCAGTCCCAGGCTCTCTGATATGGCATCTAGCAAACGTAGAGTCATTGCCCTAACCTCCGTGCAGTATTTACTAGCAACTTCTCTGTATTCACATCAAACACAGAATTACTATAGTTAGTGATACACCAGATGCATCGAATAGAACATAACTTTTCAAGGATTCCGTGCTCTCTTATATGCACCTGTAAGCAGAAGGTTTTGTAGGCCAATAATCAATATAATCTTCCAACGGATAACAATGGTGTCTCAGGAAGTCCCTCCAATTAAAAACATCCTCTTTCTGTATGTTGAAGCTTGTCGACAAGCGTACAACGCGTGAAGGGTCCTCAGAATACAAATGTTCTCTGTATTTCGCTGGCATGGTGAAGAATTCTCTGGCAACTTCCAGCATTCTCTTGATCACCGTCTCTTCCACTCCGTGATTTACAATCTGAGAACACATTAATATCAATGTATCAGTAGGTGTCTTGTTCGATCTGTTCGATTTAAACTACAGATATGTTATAAGCATCTTTTAGATTTCCCATTGAATTTAGAAAAAAATAAACATTCTGTATCTACTATACACAAATTCTACACAGAATGTTGCCCTGCTTATTTCATCATCCAGGGCAACTTTTCTGTAGGTGGAAAAGTGATTTCTGTGTAAAGTCAAATTTTTCTGTAGGTGGAAAAGTGGTTTCTGTGTGAAGCCAAATTATACACGTGCATTGCTCTTACCACACATCGTGGAAGACATTTCCGTCTCGAATCAAGTCGAGATGGACAACAATCAAAGAAACCGATAAAAATAAATAAAAATAGCCCATCTTTTATTTCCTTCATAGTAGCATAAATCCATAAATAATTTTTTTAAGCTGTCAGTATCCATTTCTAAATCTTTTAAGCAGCCAGACAGGTTTGCAACTAAAATGAATTTATCTTAATTAGTCTTCTAAATCAATATCTCCTTAGTGAAATAGAAAATAGAATCACCTGGAAAAATCCATATTGTTGACAAGCATGCTTGATATTGCGAATCACGCTATGCCTAGCAGATCCATTCAAATTGTCAAGATCCACCAAGGGAATAAAGTCCGAGGAAACCACCTCGGTCAGTCTTGGCCTCTCACTG
>JZKD02S1782901.1:398930-436217 GCA_000966675.3 Picea glauca
GTACGATTTTGGTATTTCGTACATCAAGGGAAAGGAAAATGTGGTTGCAGATGCCTTGAGTAGGAGACCACGTATCTTCTCCTTGGTAACCTTAAAGGTCAATCTGAGGGAACATATGTTGACAAAACTCCCAGGAGACAGTTGGTATTTAAAGGTTACTTCAAACCTTCAGAGCAGGAGGCAGTTAGATCCAAAGTATGAAGGATATAGTCTGGAAACAGATGGACTGTTAAGATATCAAGGAAGGATGTACATTTCTGAGAATGGGGATATTCGAAGAATCATATTGAAGGAAGCCCATAGATCACTTTATTGTGCGCATCCACGTGTGAAGAAGATGCACGCAGATATGAGGAAGCTCTTCTTCTAGGTAGGCATGAAGCGCGATGTAGTCCATTTCATCGCCAAATGCCTGGAGTGTGAACAAGTGAAAGCCGACCACCATCACCCGGCATGCCTCCTACAACCACATGATGTTCCTATGTCCAAATGGGAAGTCATCTCTATGGATTTTGTAGTGGGGTTGCCGCTCACATCTCATAGACACAATGCCATTCTTGTGATAGTGGATAAGTTAACCAAGAGTGCTCATTTTATTCCGGTTAGAGACAATTATGATGTCACTGATGTGGCACGTGTGTTTGTAAGCGAGTTTATCCATTTGCATGGGATACCTAAGAATATCATTTCAGATAGAGACTCCATATTCACTTCTAGGTTTTGGACAAGTTTACAGTCAGCGTTGGGGACTCAATTGAAATTAAGTACATCTTATCATCCTGAAACAGATGGGCAAACTAAGAGAGTAAATCAAGTCATGGAAGACATGCTTAGGATGTATGTAATGGATAATCAAACCCAGTGGGAGAAGTACCTACATTTGGTAGAGTTTGCCTACAATAACAGTTATCATAGCTCCATTAGAATGCCACCCTAAGAAGCTTTGTATGGGAGGCCATGCAGAACACCATTGAGTTGGGATAGACTAGAATACTGAGTAATAGTTGGGCCATAATTGATTCAAGAGATGGAACAACATGTGATTCAGATTAGGCAGAGACTAAAGGAAGCACAGGATAGGCAAAAAAGCTATGCGGATGCACACAGGACCGACCGAAGTTATGAAGTGGGAGATCAGGTTTTCATTCATATTAGGCCTAATAAGAGTACCATACGGTTCAGGAAGGGGACAAAGTTGTCACCTCGATTTATAGGACCATTAAGGATCCAAGAGAAAATTGGACCTGCTGCATATCGTCTCTTACTGCCACCCCACTTGCATAAAACTCATACTGTATTTCATGTATCTGTTTTACGTCATTATGTTGCTGATGAATCACATAAACTAAATTGGAAGGAATTGCAGGTATCGGATGTGGGAACCCTCACGGTATAACCGTTACGCATATTGGACCATAGAGTTCGACATCTTAGGAACCGTCTGGTAGACCAAGTTAAGGTCCAGTGGGACAAGTATAGTCCAGGATCTTTATCCTATAGGGTTTTCTTTATTCAGAGAACTTGAGTGCAACAAGCTGTCATTGGAATATATTATTCTTTTGTTGTGGACAAAGATATTGAAGATTGTTTCTTGCTTATCCACGATACCAGACAATCACCCAAGTAGAAGGTTTATCCACTTGTACTTCTTCTATCATCAATGCTACCTTCCCAATATTCCCTTTTGGATACCATAATCCAAATTCTTTTGTTTCCTTAAGATATTTGAAGATTCTTTTTACTTCCATAACATGTGCTTCTTTCGGCGGTGCTTGAAATCATGCAACTTGTCCAACTGCTTGCATCACATCCAGTCTCGATGTTGTCACATAGAGTAGGATACAAATTATTGATTTGTAAAGTCTTTTATCTACACCCTTCGATTCATCATCCTTTCTCAATTTGCAACTGGTCTACATAGGAGTACTCACGGGTTTGAAATCTTGCATTCCAAATTCTTTAACATTTCTCTGCTATAATTGGTCTAAGATATGAAAATACCTTTATCATGCTGACATATATGTAATCCCAAAAAGAAATTCAACTCACCAAGCAAAGACATTTCAAACTCATTTTTCATATCTTTGGAAAAATTTTGGCTCATTGTATCATCATCACTTCCTAAGATGATTTCATCTACATAAACTTCAATTATCAATATAATGTATTGATCCACTTTTATGTAGATATTGTTTTCTACCTTACCATTCTTGAATCCCTGTTGTTGTAGATACCTATCCAATCTTTAATACCGTGCTATGGGGGCCTGATTAAGTTCATAAAATGCCTTCTTCAGTCTACAAACATAATCTTCCCTTTCTGATAGAAGAAATCCTTCTGGTTGTTCAATGTAGACATCTTCTTATAATTCTCCATTATGAAAAGTTGACTTAACATGTATTTGATATACTTTGATTCTTTTGGAATATGCATAAGCTAATATCAATATGATTGCTTCCATCCTGGAAACTAGGACAAAGGTCTCTTCAAAACCTCTTCCTTCAATATGAGTGTATCCTTCGGACACTAGCCTTGTTTTTTTTTGGTTACATGTCCATCCTCGTTCAGTTTGTTTCAGAAAACCCACTTTTTACCAATCACATTATTGTTCTTCGTTCTTGGAACCAGTTACCATGTGTCATTATTCTCTATCTGATCCAATTCCTCATCCATATCCTTGATCCAATGTTCATCTTTGTTGGCCTCTAAATTGTTTGGTTCAACTGTAGATAACAATCCTAGTTGTTGTTCTGGTGAAAGTATTCTTCTTCTGGTTTCAAATCCTGCATCTTTATTCCCAATATTATGTTCCAGTGGATTATTTTTCTGTACTCTTCGATTAGATGTCTTAGGAGTAATATGTTTCTCATCTTCTTCTTGTTCTTCTTCTGGCTTCTTTTCTTCATCTACTTCTTCTTCTACTTCTTATTCTTGTAGATATTCCTCTTCATCTCGCACTTCTGAATATTTGCTTCCTTCTTTTCCCTTTTGTACATCAGTCTCATCAATCGTTACATTGATTCATTCCATGATTTTGTTGAGTCTTGGATTGAAACATTTATATTCTTTTATTTTTCTTGAATACCCAACTAGTATGACCTTATCTACTCGGGAGTCAAATTTTCCAAGCCTTCCATCTTCTCTTTTTATATAACATTTTCTTCCAAATAATCTGATATGATTCACATTCTCTGGTCTTGATTTCCATAACTCGTAGGGATTCTTATCAATATTACTTATGAGAATTCCTCTATTCATTATGTGGACTATTGTATGTACTTCTTGTGCCCAAAATATGTCACTCAACTCACAATATTTCAACATGGTCCTTTCGACAACTCCATTTTGTTGAGGTGTCCTAGCTGCTAAGAACTATCTTTTTATTCCATGTTCACCAAAGAAGTCCGTGAATTCCTTTGATGTAAATTCTCCACCATTGTTTGATGTTAAACATTTTATTTTTGATTCCATCTTGGTTTCAACAATATCATTATATATCTTGAAGTTTCTGAATGCCTCTAACTTCTTCCTGAGAAAGAAAATTGCAGTCATTATTGTGTATTCATCAACCAGTAGCATGAAGTACTACTCGCCATTTATTCCCTTCATTATTGTAGGTCCATATAGGCCAGTGTGTATAATCTCCAATGGTTTTGTCGTGGAATACTCTTTTTATTTGAAGTTGGTCCTAGTTTGTTTTCTGTGTAGACAATGATTGCATAGAGTATTTGTTGGCTTTGATATCTCGGGCATGTCTCTTACTTCTTCCTTTCTGTTGATTTTTAAAAGGTTATAAAAATTTATGTGACCCATTATTCTGTGCCAGACCCAACTTTCATCGTCCTTTCCTAGGAAACATCTTTCTGTTCCAAATTGATTTAGTACATATATGTTTCTTGGAATTCTTACAGTTGTATCCACCAACTTGCCTGATCATGCTTTCCTTATCTCACATTTATTTGAGTCAAACATAATTTGTGTCCTCGATCACACATTTTAGTTACACGTAGAATATAATGCTTCATGTCTTCGACTAGTAAATCATTTTCTACCCTGACCTCCTTGCTTCCAAGATTGATTGTGCCTCTTCCTATAATTTTGGATGAGTTGTCATTCCCAAATGAAACCGATCCATATCTTTCCTTATTCGATGATTGAAACCTATCCTTATCACCTGTAATATATTTTGAGCAGCGACTGTCAACATACCATCCACATTTCTTGTGTTGAGATTGTAGGAAAAGTGTTCATTCTTCAGTGTTGGATTGATCCTACTTCCTTTTCCATATCCTCTATGGTTCATGTATGTGAATTTTTATATTTTTTTGTGATTCTCTAGAAAGAACAGTCAATCTAATATCTTCGGACATGTGTCCAAAGTTGTTACACTTTTATCATTCTACTTCAGCATTCAAGGATTCAAATTTGTTGTAGCTTCTTCTCAGTGCTTCCCGAGGCCTTCTTGGATAACCATTTCTTGTGTATCCTTCATAGTTTCTTATGATCTTGGGATTGGCATTACAATTCACAACTTTGTGCCAAAAATTATTACATGAATAACATAAACCAAGAAAAATAGTTTGATACCAGGGAGTGGAAGATCTTCTGAATGGTGCTTCTCTTCTGAATCCTTCTTCTTCTTGGGGTCTTTATATTGTTGGTTGTTGTTGAATCCGAATTATGAATCTTCTAGGTGGTGCAGTATCTTTTCCTTCTTGGATTTTCTTCCTTCTTCCTTCTTAGGATAGCCTATGATTGTTTCTGCATAGATTCTTTGATATCTATTCTTGGAGTTATAGCCTTTCTCTGTCTGGTTATATCCTAGGCCGGATATATCATAGTATGGATTCTAATTGTTGATGATATCATCCAATATTTTGGTGCTATTCTACTACTGAAGATCTTTTCTTAGAGTGGCTATTTTCGCTTCAAAGATTTCAATAATATTATCCTTTTCTTATAACGGACCTCTGAGTGCTTCTTCAATCCTTCTATCTTCTTCTACTTGGATCTTCAATTTTGTGATTATTTTATCTATTTCTTCTGAGTTGGAATTTTCAGATCCTTCTTTCACCTTTAACTTATCCTTGAGTGAATTAATTTTCTTTCTTTCTTTCGCCAATTCTTTTAAGGAACTGATTAATTATTCTTTGAGATTGACTTCACCTTCTTCTTTAGAATATTATTCAAAATATTCTACTTCCATGATAAGTACTCTTTATTTATCACTTTCATTATCTTCATCCTCATCTGATGATGAACGATCTTCCTTGGTGCAAATAATTTTCTTGAATAATTTCTCTTTGTTTCATCTACCCTTTTGATTTTTCTTTTTCTTTTGAGTATCTTCTTCTTCATCATTTTCCTTATTATTATGAAGACATTTAGAAGAAAAATTACCAATACCACCACAATTAAAACATTTCAATGGAAGCATACCTTTGTATCTTCTAGTTCATGTTTTCAACTTTCTCTTAAAGTTTTCCATTTCTTCATCTTCCTCTGAATCATCGCTACAACTACGATCTAACTTTGGATTTTTCTTTTTCTTCTTGTTTCTCTTCTTAGATTCCTTGAATGTTGTTTCCTTTGTGACTAGATTGTCTTTCTCTGTTCTCATATCATAAGCTGTGAAAATTCCATCTAGCTCGTCCATGCTCAAACTGTCAAGATTTGTTCTTTCTTCCAGGGATGATATCTTTGGATCAAATATTATAGGTAGAGATATTAGAAACTTTTGAATGACCACTCACTCATCAACTTCCTCTCCTAGTCCTCTAATAGTGTACAATGTTTCCTCAACTCATAGAAAGTAGGTTGCAATGTCTTCATCTTACTTCATCTTCAGTTACTCAAACTTAGGTCTAAGGGTTTGAAGCTTAGATCCCTTCACTTTGGTTTCACCTTCCTAAATATTTTTAATTTTATCCCAAAGATCCTTTGGAGTATTTCAATGTATAACGTTGACAAATATTGAATCATGCAGACTGCTCAGAATGGTCCCTTTATATTTTGAGTTGTTTTCACTGAGTTTCTTTCCATCTTTGTCAGTTGGGGGAGTGGTTGGTGCTACATATCTATCTACTATTGACTGCCAAACATAGAATCCCTATGCATGTAAAAAGGTTTTAATCCTTTTATTAAAAAAGGAATAGTTATGTCGATCAAAACATGGTGCTCCAATATTAGCATATTCTATGATCTCCTTCCAGTGGTTAAATTGTTTCTTGAAGGACATTCTCTAATACCAATTGTTGGAATATTGAGAGGGGGGTGAATCAGTATGAGCACTTTATTATATCTTTTCACCACAATATGTATTCATTAACATCATCACCAATATATCATCAATATAGAATGAGAAGTATAAATCAACATATCATAATTGACATCCATCCACAAAAACAAAATACACCAGAATTTACGTGGAAACCCAAATGGGAGAAAACCAAGAAATTATTTTATTATATATCAAAATAATACATTCATTGGAATCACCAAATTACAAATTATTTAGCTGTAATTAGAAGGAGGCTACAACCACCTATATACAGGCTCCAACCTGAAGGAAGCTACAACTCCCTGAATTCTCTGGCTCCAACCAGAAGGAGGATACAACCCCTCTTAGGATCTAACTTGAAATAATCTCCAACTACCTATTTTATCTGGCTACAACTAGAAGGAGGATACAACCCACTTTCCTTGCCCCATCATGGCACCCAAAAATATAAATGTAGATCAATTTTCACTACCACTGTCACTATCACATCAAACTGTCACTGTATCTAACATGTCATTGTCACTGTACCATCAACCTGTAACTTGCACCATCAACCTATGCTATACAAAAATATGAATCATATCATCCAACAACTGTGTACCAACATATATTCATCGATCATGAAGAATAAGATATACCAACTACAACGTCAATGATAAGTAGTCAATAGTGTACCATATGTAAAACATGAATACAACCTGTACCATATGCCATAACATCACATGTACCATATCATTAATGAAGAACTAATGCATGTCTCTCATGCATATTCCACCATACATAAAGTGTATACCTCAACCATGAACAATCATATCAAATATATGAAACATAGAAACCATGCCATATTTTGAACTAGATATACCAGAATACCTTACTCAATCATGTACCCAAGAAGTACCTCAATCATGTGTCAAACCCACATCGATATTCCAAGTATGCCTCAATATTTAACGACATCATAATCAAGCATAACCTTCACAACAAGTACAAAAACATACAAGTACCTATGTAGCTGACATGAAACACTACAATGTTGACCTCTAGGTTATCCTCTGTCTTCAGGTACCTGGTACCAACATTTCCCTCAAACTTTTCATGTCCTCGCAGGACTAAGATATCATGTCTCGCGGGGCCTTGCATGAAAAGTATAGTGCAGCTTGTGGGGATTCCTTGCAGGACACTAGTAATATTACTCACGGGGATCAACAAAAATAAGCTTTCCTTAGAGATTCCTTCTCACCACTGCAATGCCGAAAATCCCATACTCCTCACTCCTCGCTACTTCATATATTATCGTCGCAAACTTAGCCAAAATATCACTAGTTCACTAGAAGATATTTAATAGAGTAAGTGAGTGAATGTACTTATGAATGACTCTTTGAGGTGTATTTATACTTTTGTTGGGTAAACTCTTTCCTTAAACTTAGGGGATTCTTAAATTTCTAGTTACAACCACTTTACCCTTCCATTAAAGACTTGTAACAAAATAGGGGCTTCTCGACCATTATTTGGGGCTTCTAACTTCATAAGGCCATAACTCCTCAATCGTGAGGAACTACGTGGCATACCACCTATCACCAAAAATGACATGACACACAGTCTCCATCCATGAGTGAGTTTCCTTCATTTACTCCATCCTTTGTTGGTGTTCTTATGTGCATGAGTTTTAAGACCCTAGGTTCGGGTTATCTATGACCAACAAACCCACCAAACATCGACCCTTTTGGCATCACCTCCTTGCACATATGAATTCTCACTCAAGTTATTATTGGGATTGCGAGAACGAGGATTCTGCAGTAGTAAGGGAATGTGAGGAAAATGTTTGGTTCATTCTTTCTTATTATGTCTATGTGCGTGATTCGATTCTACTCAGTCTTAACTTACTTATGATTTAGATCCCTATAATCAACATATTTATTATTATTACATAGATTCGTTATGGTCATAGTCATGAACATTGCACCATAAGTAATGCATAAGACAAGTCTATTCTATGAGGAATACAAATAGAATTTATAAGCACACATATAAAGTCAGACAACATAAGATTCAATATCATCTTTGTAACCTTCCTTTATTCATTCTTCTCACCAACAGATTGTTACATTCACAACTTTGGATTTAAACATCTAACAAAAAACAAAATCACATAAATTAGATGGAACTGAAACCCAACCATAGTAGAGAGAGAACCCTTAATCTCCCATCCCATTACATATTTATATAGGAATATAGGGCTAAAAACCCTAGTCTATTCATCCAAAAATACCCCATTACAATGCATGGCAGCTCAATTAACTAGTTGTTCAACTACTTTCTTCTTCTTTTCAATCTACACGATACGTTTTTGTTGTTCTTCTATCTTTGGAATGTCGTTCTATCATCCTTATATCATGCTTTATTCTCTAGCTTTATTGATGTATTCTCTATCGTATGTATTCTTCTGTTTGTTTGTTTTCTTACTTGTGCGCACTTTCCTCCCCCTGTGCACAATCCTCCTGGATGCGCATTAACTGCACACTCACTTTCATCCCTCTGTGCACTTTCCCTATACTTAGTATTTTCTCCCAAAACTGTATCCAAAGTACCTATCCAATAGGCCCCCAACACTCACCTCTGGCTCATCCTGAGCCACTTGGGCTTGTTTCCTTATCTTCCATGCCAAAATAAATTTTTGAGAGGCATCCTTTGCTACCACTACCTATTTGATGATTGTCTCCTTTATTGTTGTTATCTCTCATGCCCCCTACACAATCAAGTTTGTAAGTTTGTCCTCTTCCTCAAATCTTTCTTCCTTGACCTTACCTTGGACCGTGGACAACTATCCAATTACCTTCATTTCTTCTTCTTGAAGTGTTCCTAGTCTCTATTGAAGGATCTTTTGTTAATCCCCCATTCTCTCCACTTCTACATATTCCTTCCATTGAGCCAAAATGGTTGGCATATGCTCCACTGGTGGCAATGTAGCCACCTTTTATTTGTATTGGTGCACATTTTATTGCACTTCTATTATCTTAGACTCTATGACCTTCATCTTCGGGTCTCCTATCAATTCTGTCCACACCTGTGCACTCTCCTCACAGAGTTTTGAGCATTCTCCTTCTACTTTCTAAATTTTGGAAACTACTGTCGTTTCCATCCTCACCCTACCTTCATGCACCTTTGGTGGCATTCCTGGAATGATCCTTAACTTTAAGTCTTGGATCTGCTCCCTGAATCCCTTAATGACTTCACCAATCTTCAACAATTTCTCCTCCATAGTATCTTCTACTACTAGGGAAAATTATGGTACTTCCTTGTACAATTTTTGGACGGCTTCTTGTGTCTTTTCCACCATGCTTTGGGTTTCATCCTTTTTCCTTTCATTCTTTCCTGGCCTTCTAATCATGTTACTTGTTGGGTTTCTGGTGTGCTTCTTCTCAATAGCCCTTAAAGTTTCCTCCTTCTCCCTCCTAGAGGCCTCTTCCCACACAATATTGGACTAAGTCTGGACATCAGTATCGGGGGTTGTGTTTCCCATGGCGAAGGCATTGTTTCTATATGGATGAACAATTTTGTTAAGACTCTTATTCATGCAATCATCTTCTCTTTTTATTATCCGCTAAGGTTTCTTGATCTCGATACCATTCTCCTTCTTGCCTACACCTCTTGGCCAAATATTCAACATCTATTTGGGCGTTGTATATGAGGCCAATTTCTAGGAAGCCTCTCTTTTAGTGGCATCTTGATGCTCTTCCTCCTTATTTAATGAAATGGAGCATTCATGACCCCCAAACCTGTTACCTCCTTTGTTCAAATCTATGTGAAAAGTTACGTTGAAAGAGATGCAATATCTTGTACTTGGTATGCTCTTAGCTCACAAGTATTTATCCCTGACCAGCTATGGGAATTTGTGTGCATCTGTAATGTCATGGTCCATAAACTTAAGGCTAGAAATATTTCCAAGAATATCTTTGTCCCTAATAATTATAGTGGATCTTTCCCCATTCATCTTGGGTGACAGGTTCTTTAACTGACACTCTGTCTATTCTTTGGTAGTTGTAGCTCAGCTCTATTATCCAATTTTCTTCGGTT
Organism: Picea glauca; assembly: GCA_000966675.3. Classification (NCBI taxonomy): domain Eukaryota; kingdom Viridiplantae; phylum Streptophyta; class Pinopsida; order Pinales; family Pinaceae; genus Picea; species Picea glauca. The sequence goes on from JZKD02S1782901.1 coordinate 409,285, forward strand.
TTGTCTTTTCTCTCCCATTTGGATGCAACAATGAGTTACACTTAATTATCTTTTGTTTTTTATGTGATTTCATGCCAACTGTACCTATCTTATCTCGCCTTAACTAAATTTTCCAATCCACCACCATTGTTGATGAGTTGGTCCATCATTACATCTTGATTACCAAATATGTCATGTGAATTTTCCCTCGTACTGTTGATCTATCGTGATTTCCGGTGACTCTTTCAATTTAAGAATTATACGATGATTTTATGACTTGTTACTCATGTTTCAGAACCAAAATTTTTGTTCGTTAATGATTTTAATGGTTTTATCAATGCCAAACTATGCATTGGTTCTTTGTTGTTGCATCTATGTACTTCACAATATGTCTCGTCTGTGTCTTGTCTCTTAAATTGGTGCAGTTCTATTCTAATGTGTGGTGACCATTCCTTTTGCACAAGTTCTTATTCATTGGTACTTGAACACTCTTTTTTTTTTTCATAATATCTACTTTTTATTTGATTTTCTTCCTTTTTATACTTTTTATTTGATTTTCCTTGTTTTTATTTCTAATATGGTACAACTACTATAATACATGGGTTCTAGCACAACCCAGATTACTATGCATATTGTCAACCATCTCTATAGAGTTTCATCCAACTTACATTCACCATTCCTTCAAAGACTTCTCCATTTAAGGTCTCCAACCACATAACACCTGTCTTTGTTACTTGTTGAATAACATAGGGTCCTAATCAGTGCATTCTAAACTTTCTTGGATGTTGCCTAAACTTGTTTTCATAAATTATTACTAGATATCCTACTTGAATTTTGTTTTGTTTAATGTGTCGATCATGTCAAGCCTTCTCTCTTGCTTTCTGAACCTGCTGATGGAATCCCATGACAAAACGTTCTTCCTCAAGATGTACTAACTGTTCTAATCTCTCCTCTATCGCACCAATGTCTAATAGCTTAGTGATTGCTACAATGAGCAGGCTAGATAGAATGAACTCCATTTCCATCACTTCTTCCTACCCATAGACCAACCTAAACTATGTATATCTAGTCAAGTTCTTACTTGTAGTCATGTAAGCCCATAATACTACAGGAACTCTTAAGTCCCTATATTCTTTCAATACATTGCAAATATTTGTCAAGGCATTCCCCAAGCTATTATTAAAATATTCCACTGTTCCATTCGCATGAGGGTGATATGGTGTACTCTTTTTATGATTAATCTGGAACTCCTCAGTCAATGTTGCAATATTTTTGTTCATAAAGTGTGTACCTTTATCACTGAATAATATGGACATACATAGAAACCTTGTGACTATATTCTCAAACAAAAACCTCGCAACAGTCTCCATAGTAAAATATGTAATTGGTGTTGGTTCTTCCCACCTTGTCAAATAATTCATTGCAGTGATGATGTACCTTGCCCCTGATATTATTGCTTGTGGATTGATTGGTCCTACAAAGTCTATGACCCACTATTCAAATTCTTACACTGTAACCTATAGATTTAAAGGAATTTCATCTCTCCTAAACGAATTTCCCAATATTTGGCATACATCGCATGATTGACAATACTCTTTGGCATATTTGTTAAGTGTAGGCCACCAAATCCCTGCGCAAAATATATTATGTGCAGTTTCTCTCCCTGCATAATTTCCTCCATCAATTCCATCATGTGCTTCTTCAAGTATCATCGACCTTTTGTTATAGAACTCCAATAGCTCATGGACAATCATCTTGTCTCTATGCGCACTACATACTGGTACTACCTCCATCGTCTCTTCTTCCAAGAAGATCTTCATTCGAATCGCCTGTAGCGCTACATCTATTGATGGAGATTCATGTTCAAATGTGAATGTGATTTTGAACCTTTGGACCAGTTCTTTCCATCCTGTTGTCTTCCTGCACATATCCAATTCTAAATACCAGTTCTTCGGAATTGTGTCCAATGTGTCATACTTCATGAATTCTCTAATGCCAATTCTCTAGAACTGCTTCGAATCTAATGAGCACGAACTGATACTTCTCCAACTCAGCGCACCATATGCTATTGGGTTGACATAATCCTCCATCAGTGCAATCAGGTTGTATAATTTTTCAATGTTGTTCCCTCTTGATGGTTGTATGTATCTCTTTCCTTCTAATGGGTCCAAGGGTGTAGTAACTTTCAAATATACAACCTCAAATATTATCTCCCTCCTCTTCAAGTTAATGATTTCTTGGTTATCGAAATCCCATTCTAGTCCCATCAGTGTTGGATATGGTTGAATGTTGTCCACAATCTCAATAACTTCAAATTATCCCATGCTACGCACCCCATCTATGTTCACAACTACTCCTGTCAACCACCCAGTGGGGACTATTTTGTGTTGATTCGCGAGACTTAACTAAACACGATACCATACTATCTTGGTTTTTCCCATCATCTCCCATGCATTCGTAGGTAACACATTCACATCATACCCTAAGTCCAAAATAACATTATCGACATCATAGTCTCCAATATGCGCACTGAATCTGAATTCTTCATAGGTTCTCTTCCTACGCAGTACATGATTTACCATTTTTTGTGCGACAGGTGCTTCCCTTCCTCTTGTATAGTGATCAATCATGTGATATAGTGTACTCAACTCAGTTTCATCATTCATTAACTCTACACAACTCCTCATGAATTTTGTTAGTGTGCTTACCTTTCCAATTGGCTTCTCTGGCACAACGCGATCTAATATATGAGGCACGCATGATTTTGATGCTCCCCAATCCTGTCTGAGTACTTATTTTCTTTCTCTCTGATATGTCTCCCTTTATTTTTGTGGATCAAATGTTGGCATAGGCCCTGCTGACCTTCTTAGCCATTGCTCAATACGATTTCCTTCATTTGTCATATCAGACCCTTTTCTAGATCCTCCGCATGTAACAACTGCTACTCTTGGTCCTTCATTGTGTCTTTCAGATGATATCTTCTTCACATTATGATTTGGATTTTGGTTCTCATTTCCTCTAGTCTTCCACTTCGCAACTAGTTGGGGACAATTTTCTATCGAGTGATCTAGTGCTTGTTGGTTGTGTAGCCTGATTATCTTTTTGTTTCATAGGTATTTGTTTTCAACTGTGTTTATACCCCATGAAGACTCTACACCCTGTAATACTATACAACCCTCTACATGGGGGGGGTTGCAAGGGGGGATTTCCCCCATTGTAGGGTTAGGGGGAAAGTGGGCCCCCAAAGGGCGTTTGAGGGCGAAGCCCCTGAAGGAAAAATTTCCTTGTAAATTTATATTGTAATTTCATAGTAAATCTGGACCATTCATTATAATGTTGCAGATCTAATGATAGAAGTTATGTTAGGGTTTGTTAGTTAATACTTTATATACTATGATCTTACTTACTGTCATAAGTTGACCCAAGTTCATATTTAACAAGATTCAAACAAAATCCCTCTAAAACTATCGCCCCCCCTCGTAAACCAGAAGGCAACAAAGTACATTGGGTGCACTGTGAAGTCTCACCCCAGATAGTTCTATGGGTGGCTGCAATACTCAAATTCTTGCAGCCTGGCAATAAGTGGGGATCTGTGATTATACCCTATGATCTTCATTTATTTAGTATAACATTCAACTTATCTTGATTAACGTTTCACTCTTACTCATGCATGTGAAATATCATATCTAACTAATTCCTTCATTCATTTATCTAACATTTAATCATTAAACACAAAGGAGATGCATAAAATTCAGTCACATAATGCATGTTCTAAATTGGTTCACCCCCTCCTGGGCTATGTCCACAAAATATTTGACTCTCAAGCTATTTTATTATGTCTAAAAAATATATCGTTTTGCGTGCACTTACAGTCTTTCATCTTACAATCTCAATAGGCTTCCTAATCCCTGTGAGGTTGAATAGGTCACACCAGGATCCTCAACCTGTGATCTAACCCTCGGGACCGATTTTCTCGACTCTCCTCTATCTCACCAGCTTACAAAATGTCCCAACTCTTACAATATATTTACAACCTATGAACTCTCTCAGCCTCGAGAATTTTTCTCCCCTCTTTCCCTAGACCTGATAGGTACTACTTATGCATATAATTGGCTTATCAACCATTACAATCTCTTGCAAAAACTATATCCCTAATGTAGCCAGGTTTCCCTTGAATGTGTGCCTTGCATGCTTCTTTTTACCACTTCATGATTTTCTCTCCAAAAATAGCCTTTTCCCCAAAATGGGCCTACGCCCAACAGGCCCCCAACACTGACATGTGGCTCATCCAAATCCACCTCGGCTTTGTGTGCTACTTCAACAACTCTTGCTAGAGTGTGGAACTTGTTTGGAAGTTATCTTCCTCGTATATGAGCATGCACGAGCTTTTCCATGAGCACATATAATACTTGCGCTGTGATCTCCTCTCGGATCATTTTTGCGCACTCTACCTGTGTTTGTTCCATGTTCTTCTTTGCCTCCTATGACTGCACAATGATTTCCTCAGATATATCTTGGAGAGGTTCCATTTGGGATTGTCAGTCCTTCTTCTACTTCTATGCAACTATTATCTCTTCTTGCAGCTTCTTTATGTCTTGTACTCCTTTAAGACGCTTGGTGATATTCATTGTTTTCTACCTCTGCTTGAGGTCCTGGATGGGTGATTTGATCTTTCCTTCTTCCTAGTCCTAGTGTTGGCCCTGTTCATATTCTTCTAGAGTTGTCCATAGTTGTGATTCCTTATCAAACAAGTCCACAGCTGCGCTGACTTGTCTTTCCATTTCGTCTATTTGTCCTGCAACTTCTTGCCTCCTTTGTTCCTTCACCTCCGGAGGAGTTGTAGGAATGAGTTGTTCCCGAAGGCTTTTGATCTTCTGTCGGTATTGATCAATTGTTTACACAATGTGATCAAACTTATGCGTTGTGGTGGGCTCTTATATTTGCGTGCTATTTTGGATTCTAGCATAGGCTGCAACCACTCCCTACTTGATCTTATTCGCGTGATCTTTGTGTTCTTCTTTCTCTATGGTTATTTGGTCGCATGGAATTTGCATCATTTCTGCGACTCCTCTACTCTCTTCTAGTTTGGTGGCATATGTGTGGGCCCTCGACTATACTTCTTGCATGATACTCACTTGGAGCCTATAGAGAGCCTTCATGGGTATCTACACCAATACTATGTTCAACTCTTCGACCTCCTGTAGTGATGTCTATGTTGTTTTAGGATCGATCTGTATCATCTCATGCATGATGGTAAATGTGTCATTTCCCTGGGACACAAAATGTATTGTGTCCTGATCCTTCTTCTGCACAGGTGGCCTCAGTATTTCCTTTTTTTGTTGTGTGGTGGCCTAAGATTTTGCGTGGTCCCTAAGATGTTGTATGTGGACATGGAATTATATCAGTTTGGCCATGATCTTCTTTCTCTGTTCCTTCGTTGTTTTGACTGCTTTCTCACTTTCGTCTTGGACCTTGTCCACAATGACCTCTAAATCATCCCAGGTGAGGGCCATGTATGGGTCCTCTGTGTCATATTTATTTTTTCCACGTGCATCTATTCCTTGCGTGGTATCCTTTGCAGACTATGAGGGTTGTTCCTCACTGGTTATGCCTTGGCCTGCTTCCTATTGACCCTGGGTTTGGTTCTTTGTTGTAGCCTTTGGTTGGCTTCCTATTCGTGATGTTGTGGGTGTTTTTCTTGGTTTCTTTTCGATTGCGCTCCCACTTGGCACTGTTTGCATTGTTTTTGTATGAGTAGCACCATATGAACTCCATGTTCATGGTGACAAGTGTGCTTCACATGTGTATTTCGATTTAGAAGGATGTGTCATACCTGTCCTAGTGGTGGTTTTTGTTATTGTTTGTTGCCAATCCACCTCCTCCTTGGTTACGCAATACTACATCTTCAACCACGCGTGCTTGGGATCCCTCACAGCTTGGATCCATGTATGGTGTTGGGATGCCTTGAACTTTTCAATCCCCTTGTTTTCCTCTGCAACTTCCCTCAGGATGCACCATGTGTTAATAGTGCGCTACTGAATCTCTTCTACTAGCATGGAAAATGTTGTGTTGTTTTCTTGTTGTGTTTTGTTGTCCTTCACCTGCTAGAGGGACTCGTACCTAGTTACATAACACTTCCCTATCCTGGTGATGAAGGAAGTGTACTTGGGCTCCTACCACCCTACAAGTGCAACCAATATCATTAGCGAGTAGTAATGGAACTTAGTTCCATTATCCTGTGCATCACGACAATCCAGTAAGAATTGGTTCAACAAGTATTGTGTCGAGTGGAACATCATGCATTTTGCACACTGTGTTGGTAATGTTATTACCCCTGCAGGAGATTCCTCTCATCAACACTTCCTTATAATTTTTCACATGAGTACTTTGTTGGTGAATCTCGTTGCGTCATCACTGATTTCTTTTATAATGAGGCCTCTACTACCCCGCGTTGTTTCGAACTGTGCCTTCACCTGCTCTACTAGTTCCTTTTTGCGGGCCTTGTTTTCCAAAAAACTCTTCTAGTTGCACACCAGCTGTGGGAAATCCAGTAATATTGGCAATGTGTGTCACTTCTATTTGTATAGAAATTTCCATCCAAAGGATGCCACCTTGGACCCGGGCGACTAATTGTTTGACGCACAGGCTGACATTTTTTCCTTGCCCAAAGTGTGGAATATCTAGCAAATTCATGATGTTGGAGTTGTATAGCCCTGTTATCCATTGAACAAGCTCTAATAATGGATTTCCAAGGGGTCCAACCTCCCCAGTGTTGATTAGGTATCATTCTTAGGCCAACTCTAGGAATTTTGCTACATCGCGCACATCATGGTTGGTGTAGTGAAACTTGGGAACTTTCCCCAACATGTCCTCGATAGTGGGGACTGCATCTGGGATAAAGAGTAGGGAAATATATAGGATCTCGGGGGTATTTCTCTTCTTCCCCATTGTGGATGTGCCTACCTCGATGAATTATGTGCCCTCCTCATACCTTAGTGAGTCGGGTCAATCTGTTATGTCCTCGACCTGGACTGCTTCTCATGTCTAGGATGGTGTAGGTTCCTCTGTGTGAATCAGTCTTATCAGATCCTCTATTTTAGGGTTTGAAACCCCATTCCTGGCTCTGGAGCTCTGTCCTACCTCTCCTCTCTGCAATGTGGGGAGCTATTCCTCCACCCGCGTCGGGCTACTCAACTCTGCCTCTGAAGTGGTCACATCCTTGAGCTCGATGATGGGTTTAGGTTGTATCCTTTCCTTACGCCTATGAACTTTTTAGGTGATCCTTATGATCTATCCCGATGACCCCAAATTTGGGGGAGCCATCCTGTGTGACTGTCATAAAATTGGTTGGCTACAATGGAGATTTCAAAATCAGGGCACAAATTCTTCTAATCGCTCTGAGCTAAAAATTCGCTAAGTGTTGAATAATTGTTCCTTTTCCACCCTTTATAGAACTTTTTGTGGTCATTTTTCACTTTTTACGTACATTCATGCCAACTTTCCTTTTTATTGTGCGTTGTATTCTGATATCTGGCGCGGTAATTACCACGGGCAACTTTTTCTTTGTTTTTCAATTTTTGTTTGGTTTTGTCATTTTTCAGTCTAGTGTCTGCTATAGTACATTATATACATACTTTCCTTACTGTGTTGTACTTTCTAAGTACTAGGAGGTTTGTACATCCCAAATCCTTCAACTATACAACTCCCCCAACTATGACATGCTTTACTTCATATGGTCCCAAACAATGCATTTTGAATTTTCCTGGGTGCTGAAGAAATTTACTGTCATACACCAAGTCTGAGTCTCCATCCTTGAAACTCTTCCTTTTAATATGTCTATCATGCCAAGATTTGTCCCTTTCTTTCCATACTTCTTGGTGAAATCCTCCTAGAATCCTATCTTCTTCCATCAACATCAGCTAATGTCACCTTTCTTGTACTGCATCTCATTCTATCATATTAGTAATTGTTGCTACGCGCAAACTAGGTACCAAAAGTTCTAATGGCACCATTGCTTATTGTCCACACACCAACCTAAATGGTGTCTTCCCTGTCAAATTTTCTCATGTAGTCCTATATGCCCATAGCACTGCTAGTATCTTCAAGTCCCAATCGTCCCTATTGACATTGTAGATCTTTTTCATTGCATTCTCTAGGATCTTATTAAAGGCTTCCACTATTCCATTTGCTTGAGGGTGATATGGTGTACTCTTTTGATGATAGACTTCATACTCCTTAGTCATAGCCTTGATGGTACTATTAATGAAGTGAGTGCCTTTGTCACTCATCAAAATCCTTGGGCATCCAAATCTAGTGATCACTTTCTCAAAAAAAAGGGTGTTGTTGTCTCTATGCTACAATCTTTTACTGGTGCTACTTCGGCCTATCTTATTAAGTATTCCATCGTAGTAATAATATACCTTGCTCCTGACCTCTTTTTTGGTGGGTTAATTGGTTCCACAAAGTCCATTTCCATTTTTTCGAATACCTCCAAGGTTACTTGTGTTCTTAGGCGCATATCGTTCTGTTTATTAGGTTTATCAACCCTCTAACACACATCACATCTCTAGAAGTAGTCCTTTGCATCTCTTTGAATGGTTGACCACCATATCCCTATGCACAATACCTTTTGTGCGGTATCTTTTCCTTCATAATGTCCTCCAACTATTCCCTCATGGGTTTGTGCTAGAATCCTAGGCCTCTCATGTTATAGTACACATATTATCAAAATGCAGTCTACGACCATATTGTATAAGTGTCCTACAATCAATTGATAGTCTGCGGCTCTGACTACCAGATTTTTCTTCTGCGCAGTGTTGAATTCTTGTGGCATGGTCCCTGTACTCAAGTATTGAATGATGTCAGGAAAATATTCATCAGTTAATTGGACTGAAAATAATTGCGCATCAGGAAAGTTGTCCTCTAGATTCATAGGTTCCTCTCCATTGGTGATCCTTGACAGGTGATCAGGTCCTCCATTCAACTTCCCTGTTTTGACTATCACTTCAAATTCAAATTCCTGGAACAACATTAACCATCTACAAATTCTACCCCCCAACACTAGCTTGTTGACTAGGTATTTGAGAGTTGAATGATCTGTAAACATCTTGAAGTGTTTTCCTAGTAAGTAATGTTTGAACTTTTGAAGTGCATAGACCATAGTTAGGCCTTCTCTTTCTATGGTATTGTAATTATACTCTGACTCTGACAGTTTTCTGCTAGAAAATGCTAGAGGATGGTCCAATTCCCCTGTTTCTAGTTGTGCCAGAATAGATCCAAGTGATATAGCTGATGCATCTACATGCACATGAAATGTATTTTCCCAATATGGGAATACTAGTATTGGTGTTGTTACCATATTCTCTTTTAGAGTTTCCAATCCTCGTTGACAGTCCTCATTCCACTGAAATTTACTATCTTTCCTCAACAGTTTCTCCATTGGTGAAGTGATCTGTGCATACCATTTTATGAATTTCATGTATTAGCATGTGTGTCCCAATGTTTCTCTCAACTGATGTACTTATTTTGGTGGTGGTAAATTGACTATCACTACAATCTTGGAGGGATATAATAGCGAGCCTTGTTTTCACACTATATGGCCCAATAGTATCCCAAAAGGTGTCCCAAAATGAACTTCTTGATATTTAATGATATCTGACATTGACTTCATCTTTCCGACATCAGCCTTAATACCTCTACATGGTCTTTCAACAGACTGTAGATTGTCCAATCATCAAGATATACCTCTAAAAATGGATGGATGAACACTTTGAATGCAACTATGACTACTCTTGAGAATATTGTTGGTGCATTATTCAGTCCAAAAGGCATGATTGTATACTTGTAGGATCCCCATTTTGTGGAAAAAGTGGTCTTGTACCTGTCTTTTGTGGCTATATTGATTTGATGGTAGCCTATGAATCCATCTATGAATGAGTATGCTTTATGGCCTCCTACATTCTCTAATACCTCATATGTGAAAGGGCTAGGTAAAGGGTCATGTAGGAAAGCATCATTCAACTTACTTAGGTCAACACATATAATTATACCTCCTTGATTCTTCTCCTGAACTAGGATAGGGATTATTCATTCTGATTCTTCTATTGGTTCTATGATTCCATCTTCTAACATTCTGTCAATTTCTTCTTTTACATTCTACTTATATATTGGGTTTAGTCTGTAGAGTCTCTGTTTGACCAATCTTTCCTCAGGTTTGAGAGGTATCTTCATCTCACCTAGCTCTTTTGCTATGCCTTTCATTTTTTTGAATGTTGTTGGGAATAGGTCATTGTACTCGCACCATAACTTTGTTATGCTTTCTACTATTTTCTCATCCCAGTAGTCTCCAATGTTGGCCATTTTGGGATTCTCAATTGTCCCAATGTTGAATTTATTCACCTTGATCGGTGCAGAAAACACTTTTGATTCCAGAGGTGGACCTTCCACCCCTCTTTCACTTTCAACTTCTGTAATCTGAATGTTGCGTGGGTCATCTTCATCTAGTGCCTCTTCCTACACATGGTAGCATGGCAATAGTTATTTTACTGTATGTTTGTTCTAATGTTGGTATTTTGTCAGAAGTTCAACTTCTCGTTCCTTAATGAATATCACCCCTCTGATTTATTTGGGTGTTGAATTAATGTTGCGGTTCTCATGTTCAAATGAGAAAGTGACTGTAAAATTTTGTTGTAGTGTTGTCCATTTTGCAGTGTCTCTGCACAGTTCTTGGTCTACATACCAGTTTTCTGGAATCCCTTCCAATGTGTAAATAAAGTGATGAGGCCATTCCTCTGGTGGTGTCATTATCCATAGTGTTCTACACTTCTCCAAGTGTTTTTTTGGTGTCCCATGTCCGTCATATCTCTATAATTTATTTCTTCCCTTTTTTGCGCCAAATCTGATGCGCAATAACCACTTACATTGGTACCAATCCTTGACTATCTCTTTGTGTGCACCCCACCATCTTATAGGTGTTTCCTTGAGTGCTATATCCATATCTAAGAGCCTATGATTTTCTAACATTTCATTTTCATATCTTGTTAGGAATTCTTCTAATTCATTCACCCCATGAAAGCTTGGAGGTTCTCTAATATTTGTACCTACCCATCTTACTACGCGGTCTATTATTGGGCACCTTCTGGTGGAGACTTCATGTAATCTATGCTACCAATTCTCCAACCTTGTATCTGAGTCTAACGCACATGAAGTGATACTTCTCCAACTGAGTACCCCATCTACAATTGGATTCACATAATCTTCTTCTCGCACGACGGTTCTGTATAACTGATTAATTTCCTCCACGTCTAAACAAGTGGGTTCTACAAACCTTTCTCCTTCTGATGGATCTAATGGCACAATGAATCTGTACTCTCTTGACTCAAATTTCATATTGCTCGTCTTCAAATTGATTATGGCCTGATTGTCAAACGCCCAATCCAGTCCAAGAAATGTTGGATAAGGTGTTGTTCCATCCACTATTTCTATCACTTTGAAATTGGCTTTAGTATGCACTCCATCCAGATCTACTGTCACACCTTTTAGCCTTCCAATTAGTAGAACCCTATGTTGATTTGCTAGTTTCAGTTGAACATGTGAATATCCTAATGTGGGCTCTCCCATACATTGCCATGTATTCTTGGGTAGTACATTCACCTCAGAGCCTAAATCTAGTATAATGTCCCCCATATTCAAATCTCCAATGTTAGCATTAAATCTGAATTCCTTGCTTGTCCTCCTTCTTGTATAAAGGTGATTGACTGTTTTTTGTTATAATTTCTCCTCTACCTCTGTTTTACATTTTTCTAGCATATTTTGCAAATTTTTAAGAGATGATTGGTCATTTAATAGCTTAACATAGGATTGCATAAAAACTTTTATGGTACTTACTTGTCCTAGAGGTTGCACTTCATTAGTGTGAGACAGAAATGAAGGCATATCATACGTTGGTATGTCCTGAGTATGTTGTGCAGTTGATGCGGACACAATGTTTGGATTCATGAATTGTTTTATGGATTGCTTAAATATCCCCTTTTCGTTCTGTGCATCAAACGGATTATGTGGTTCAACATTCTTCTTCACCCATTAGTGTTGTGATGGATCTTGTCTTACTGCATCATCTCCTGTCTTATCTCCTCCACACGTAACTATGTTGATATTCCTTCCATCATCCTTGATTCTGCAGAAATCCATTGAACATTCTAATTTTTCTGATTTCTCTTTTCCTGGATCTTCCCTAATAGTATCGGATAATATTCTGTGTCATGGTCGGATGCGCGCAAGTACATACATGCCGCAGCTAGAAGTAGACATTCTCTTGCATAATTCCCTGGTTATTGACAGTTATGGCATACCACCAATCATCTACCTCCTCCAAAGCCTCCTCTACCTATGTATCTAGCTTGATCTCCTTGCGGTGCATTGTACTATATAACATGGTTATATCGTGCAGGATTATAATGTGGTTGTGAGGTATTGTACTGTGGCTGCACAGTGTTATATTGTTGTGGTGAAATGTTTTATGGAGTTGGTACTTGGTTAAACTATGGTGCAACTTTCCCTGTCATCATCTCTTCTTGCACCCTATAGGTGTCTGATGTTCTTTCCCTCATCAGCTCCATCGTCCTTCAACCTTTTTCATCATGGCCTACTAACTTGAAAAAGTTGCAATATGAAATCTTAGGTATTTTCTGGTATTTCTGCATCATTGGACAGTGATATGGATCATGCCCTTGTGTATTACATATCTCACACCATATTCCTCCTTATGGACAAGGGTTTGGAAATCCTGTTGCCATGTATTGCACGAATGTTGGGAATTTGTTCTTGTGGTGCCCTTCTGTCCTACATGTGGTACACCAAACAACTTCTCTTTTGTACTTACTCCTTTTCTGGTTTAATTTAAATGTTAAATTCTTCAGATCCTCCTTGAGATCCTCTATTGTTGGATATGTATTTTGATATTGGTTCTCTTCCATTTGTAGGGATGCCTGAAGATCCTCTATCTGTGTATGAAACATTTGTTGTCTCAAGGGGTATTTCAAATGTCGTAGTAGTGAATTGACAAACATATGCCTATGCTGCATGTTTTTCATGACACAATTTAGTTTTCCTTTCAATCGTTTGAATCTATGGTCAATCTCCCACACAGATTCTTCTAGTTTCTGTCTGATCTATATCATCTCATTCATGTATTGATGCTCTGAGCTAGAATTCTAGAATTCATTTATCAAAAACTTATTGATATCCACAATCGTTTTGGTTGTTCCTGGTGCACTGTTTGCAGCTAAGCTCATGTACCAATCTAGTGCGCGGTCTCTTAGTGTGATGGATAACTGTGCACATTTAGTGTTCTCATATGTGATCTTATTTTCTTCCTAGATCTTTTCATAGATGAACAACTGCTTCTCAGGGTCCTCCGAAGCCTCTCCCTTGAATTTTGGTAACCTTAGGGTGGGATCATGTCCTACCATCCTGAATGTTGAACTACTACCTCCACATGGTGTATATCCTTGAATAATGCTTCCTAAACTAGCTCCCCCAGTTTTTTCTCCTTATGTAGATGTACTTTCTGCTACGTTTCTTCCACTAAAATTATGTTAACTAAACAATGGTGTTATTTCTAGTTTTGTAGTCGCACATGGGTTTATGGGTTCCACACTGACACTGATATGGATAGGAGTTTTGCCTCTGGTTTATGCTCTTGGACCTCTTGTCTTTCTTTCATATGTCACGTGAAGGATTTCCTTAATCTGCTCCACATCCTGGAGATCCTCTACCTCTTCTTCATCACTTGCCAAGCCTTCCCTCACAACTATGGCTCTCTTCTTATTGTTCATGTTATATTGGTAGGGTAATCCACTGCGTGTTCTTCCAGATGTTGCCATGATCTACTTGATCTGGTCTTCCTCCATCATGATTGGATCCAAGGCCTCGTCCTTCTTTCCTTTATCCATCTCTTCCTCCATTTCTCCTTCTCTTGCCAGTGCTTCCCCCCTTCACCCATGCAGGTAGGAAATTTTAGTTGTCTAAGGTCATTGTCATTACACCTTTGTTATACAGTAACACCTTAATGCAAGTATATAGTGATATGATATACCTACCTCGAGGTCCCTTTAGGAAATGTTTCTCAGTTTCACTGTAATACTTCACAGTATCTACTGCAAATTCTGTGATAAATCCTGGAACAATGTTGTGTAACCAGAAATATACTACACGCATAAATTTATTGTCAACTTTTTGTAACTGCACAATATCCACAAAATTCCATTCTAGTTGTCTGATATGATTTTTAGGGTGGTTTTCTTTCAACCTCAATATCCACCCCTCCAACACATGCGGGAAATCACAGAAAAATACTTCATGCAAGTCCTTGAATACATACTTGTCTAAATATTTGCACGGTATTAACTTCGGGCTTCTATTATCTTTATGCACAAAATCTAGTTCCTTTGTTTTCAACCAGCTCTCGATCTCTGCCTTTGTTGGGTTCCACGGTCTCAACATCCCTTTTTAAATTCTCATTCTTTTAATGTTTTGTCGCCAGATTTGACATTTTTTTTACGCTTCTTTAGCAAATTCCATTCAGTCAATCCCATTCTGTTCCAACTGACAACAAAGCCATTTTTTGGTTAATACTTTATCTACTCTGATCTTAATTTACTGTCATAATTTGACCCGGGTTCAGATTTAACAAAATCCCTCTAAAACTATCGGCCCCCGTGGTAAACCATAAGGAAACACACTACACATGGTGCACTCCACGGTCTCACCCGAGATAGTTATATGGGTGGCTGCAATACTCAAGCGCTTGCAGCCTAGGAATAAGTGTGGATCTATGATTGTACCCTGTGATATTCATTTATTTATTCTAACATTCAAATTATCTTGATTAATCTGTCACTCTTACTCATGCATGTGAAATATCAGATCTAACTAATTTTTTCATTCATTTATCTAACATTTAATCATTAACCACAAAGGAGATGCATAACATTCAGAAACATAACACATTTTCTAGTGTGGTTCACCACCTCCTGGGCTACATCCACAAAATATTTAGCTCTCAATCTCTTCTATTATGTCTCAGCAATATATCGTGTCGCGTGCACTTACAGTCTTGGATATTACAATCTCAACAGGCTTCTTGATTTCTGTGAGGCTGACTAGGTCACACCATGCTCCTCATCGTATGATATAAATCTCGGGACTGAGTTGCTCGGCTCTACTCTAGCTCACTAGCTTACAAAATTTTTCTTCTCTTACAATCTTTTTACAACCTCTAAACTCTCTCGGCCTCTAGCCTTCTTCTCCTCTCTTTCCCTCCACATTCTAGGTACTACTTATGCATATTCTTGTCTTATCATCCATTACAATCTCTTGCAACAACCCTAACCCTAATGTAGTTAGGTTTCACTTGAGTGCGTGCATTGCATGATTCGCTCACATGTGCTACCTTTCCTTCTAGCAGTCTTTTTCCCACTTCATGATTTTCTCTCCAAAAATATCATTTTTCCCAAAATGGGCATGCGCCCAATAGGGTTTTTTTCCCTAGAAGACAATCCTCTTTTATGAGGGAAATCTATTGTGGCTATGCATCATTGCGAATATTGTATTCTGAAAGATGAGACAGTGAGAGAAAGAAGAGGAAGTTACAACGAGTGTGTTGTAGGTTGTATACCTTCATTTGTTGGATAATAAAAAGGAAGGACCTGGAAATTTCTCTGGTGAGCATAGTCCACACTGGGTGAACCTCGTATATCTATGTCTCTATTGTATTATGTATACTATGTGTTTATTTCCACGTTTGTTTTATTTGATTACTCTGCGGTACTGTTTATCTAACAACTAGTATCAGAGCGACTGTAACAACCCTGGTTAAATAGTTGCATAGGGTTTATTAATTATAATTAATTAGATAATCTGACTGTCCTAATATGTTTTAGTTAAACAATGATTATTTCTTAATAATATTAATTAAYTAATTAATTATTAATTAATTAATTAATTATTAATTAATTGTTCATATMTGTTGATGATTAATTAATTAATTAATTGACTCATTAAAKATTTGAGTAATARATTARAGGGGCTTAATAACTTTAMATTATTAATAATAAGACTTTACRTATGMAGGGGGRRGGAWGAAGCATTAAATGAAGGATAAGGTAATAAAGGCATGGGATAAGGTAATAATGGGGAGGATAAGGTAATTAATGGAGGATAGGGAGTCGGTGGATGGGGGGAGATATGATGGGAGGAGTCTGACAGGAGAGGGCATGATTTTTTTGGGAGAGGAAGCATTTTGGAGGGGGGCACTGTATTTCTCGTTTGGCATATTTTTTGGTGTTGGGAGTTTGGTTTTGGGGGTTTTTTTGAATCATTGCAGGGGGCACCGAGTTGCTGGGGGTTTTGGGCACGGGGGCCAGGATACCTTACGGTATCCTGGAGCTAGGGAGTCGGACAGGCTACTCGTAGCTGGCTAGGTGGTTAGTCGGCTTGGGCAGGGTTTGATCAAGTAGCAGGCTGGGAAAGGCAACACGGAGAACAACCAGACAAGCGAGAGTTTAGCATCATACGAAGGTATTTTAATTTATGTATTTGTTTTATGTATTTAAGGAATATGTAGTGTTATGTGATTGTTCGTAAGCTTATTATGATCTGTTCATAAATTTTATTTAAGTTGAATGGTTATATGCTAGTTATTGGTTATATGTTGGTTATGAAGTTATGAAAATGTTAGGATAGCATTTCTTTAAAATAAATCTTTTTTGTTTTGTTTTATAAGGCTATGTTGAGTAGAACCTTACACATGGTATCAAAGCCCTAGTTCAAAATCTGGGGCCAAGGGCCTACCTACCCACCCCGAAATTTAAACAACCCTTAAACCCTTTAATTAGGTATAAATCTGAACTCCAAGCTCCAGCTCCACCTAACCTGCAAGCAATACCCAAAAATAAATATCAGACACACGAATCAAAAGGCACCTGTTCTATTAATTTTCCCCTTTGAAAAACCTGCTAACAATAGAAAATTTAAACTTTGAGAACAATTATGGCAATTCCACTGTTCAATAGGAACAATGGCTACCAGAAAAATATTCAAAATAATTATTCTTATATGTTGTCCTATAAAGGAAGTAGAAGAAAGCACTACTTAAAAGTTTCGAGTCATAAAGTTCCAATAAACATAGATGCAGAACAATTGTCAATTTCAGTAAAAGGAAACATGGACAAGGAAAGATGCATTAACGACGTGGTGGCAGAATAGAGGAATATGAGTGAAAAAAAGCACCTGAAGGGTTGGGCTGCCAACGCTGTCGAATACAACAATCAATCCCCTCAAGGTTTTATAATGCCTTGTCACTTACATAAAATTTTGATGTAACTATTTATAATGCACTCATGAAAGTGAAAACATAAACTGTACAATACAGCCAAATTTGAAGACTAAAATGCCTATTGAATAAGTAGTTTGATATTTGTACGTATGTCCACAACACTTACATAAGTACGTTGCCTTCACAAAAAAAACTTCAACCCTCTTCTATGATCCAAATAGTTGTTTCTAATTTCATAGAGGATCACTTCTTTCGATGCTTCGATTCTACCTGAAATTACAAAAGCAGCAACAAAATTTTAAACGATTGGAAAAACTTGATATGAATAGTTTGCATACATGGAAAATATCTTAAAATGACAATTATGCAATTGTTTAGGAACGTTATAGAAATTCATGCATAATAGTCAACTTGCCTGAGAGTACCTGCAAGGAAGAAATTATATATTTCATAAAAAGAAGAAGTCTGAGGTCAGGGGCAACGTAAATCCATAACACAAGAACCGAACCTCCATGCATTTACCGGTAGACTGCATTGCACAACGGGGGGCTTCTGCATTGCACAACTCGCTGCAATGAAATGTATGCGCACTATTTGTACTCTTGTAAAATGGTGCCCAGATTCAATAAATTTCCTAGCTTCAATAATGCAGGAAAAGAAACCCTCCAGAAGAGGGAAAATCCCATGCAAAGAAACCCTAACCCTAGATAAGCAGTGGATAGATTTCAACACAACACGCCAAAAATTATTGGATCGAGGGGAAACATCCAATTCAGAGTTGCCAAGCCAAAGTACCTGTATAAACACACAATATGGATTAGCGCTCCTACCCACGTCAATTCAAATCCAACACCCAAGCACCAACACAAGGTCACATGGAGGAGGAAAACACAAGGGAGCACAACATGCCAATGAGTACTAGAACTATGAGGGCCACAAAGAACATTCAATACAGGAAACCAAATCAAAGTCAGCGCCTGAGTCACCAAGGGAGCGCAGAAGGGATGTTACTTTTACACTACAGGTCTAGAGTGTTGTACAACAACAGACTTTGATTATCACAAGGCAATACGCACCAAGAAAAAGTCACAAGAGGGAGCCAAATCTCATGCAGTATGCGTCCACCTGCACAACGTGACCTGCACAACACTCTACCTATCTCATGCAAAGTTAGGAAGGGAAGAAAATTTAGAAACAATGAATATAAAATTAGCAAAAAAATAAATAAACAACGAAAAAAAAACAACCCAACATTCCAAGCATCCACGCAATAGATACAATGTGCACGATGTCACAAGCCCTTACACTAACAAAATCGAAAGCAAGCCCCGTTTATATCATCTGTGACATTGTATCTCCTTGTTTCTGTAAATCATTATCTATCTACCAAAGTCGCATTACCAACATACCACGTGTTATTGAGTCTGTGGGGTTCGAACCCCGGACCTCCCCATAGGCGCACCAGTGCCCAGTTACAACAACAAGCCACGCAACATACCAAGCTCAGCACCAAGTGCCAAGACCAACACCACTCCATATATCTCAACACACAGCTAAAAATCCCAATGCACAAAGCATCCAGAACGAGACCAAGCACCACGAAGGAGGAGCATGCAATGGTGCATGCTATAGGTTGTATGTCTTAGTCTGCATAGATTCCAATACATCCAAGTGCACCAATGCATGAGGCATCCAAGCGCACCAACGCATGAGGCAGCACACTAGCACACACGAGGCCAAGGAGGAGGATCTCACAAGGGGGCTCAAAAGGCGCGCACTGCAAAAAACCAAACTCAACATACAAGCTAACACAAGTGTCAAGTCAAACAAGCCATGACCAAGAGAGGAGCCTGCAAGAGGCATTTTATCTTGCACTAAATGCCCAAGCGTCACCACCATACACCAGCACCAACGGCAAGAGTAGAGGGAGAGAGCAGAATGGAGAGGCAGCAGTAAGGGATCATTAGGGTTGAGGAGTTTAGGGTTTGTTAGGAGGCGTGTAGGGTTTTAGGGTTATGGGATGAGCGTCGGGGAGAGGGGGGCACATGGGCCTCATGCAAGGACCCACTGCCCAACTGTAGATATTTTATTTTATTATATTATTTATTTTATTTTATTTTACTCTTTTTACTTATTTTATTTTATTTTAAATTACTTTAATTGCGTTTTGAATAATTAATTTTTCTTTTAATTCTTAATTTTAATAATTAAATTAAATTTCTAATCATAGTGAATTGCAAAGCAATTTTTAAGCATAGAAATTAATTACTTTAATTTCTAAATTTTAATTTTATCCAAAGTAATTAATAATAACAATTAATTAATTAAATGTGTAATTAAGATTAACATATTTAATAATATTTAAACATAGCATTACGACACTAATAAAATTTATTTTGGAGAGATTAAAATTTGTGGGAGCAGACGGGTTTTGAACCCATGACCACCCACCGCTGAAGCCTTAAGAAACAACCAAACACCAACGCGCCAAGGAAATCCCACGAGTCAAGCATCGAATGATAATGTTAGACTCATTTCATCGAAATTAGGTTGGAAGTCACCTTATTTAGTTGTAAATGCAAAGTATAAGGACTTAGAATGAGATAAGCGGGAGGGGATTTCATGCACGCTAGAAAAGTAAGCTAGAGGAATTGGCGAGTATGGCGTAAAGCTAGAATAGCTACGAGGCGAGAGGAGACAATAGTTTTTTTAGGCAAAGAAATCAAGCTTAGACGCTTTAGCTCTAACCTAGCCAATCCCCTAAAGAGAGTAATGTTTGTTTACAGACAAGTAAAGAAAAACTTACGCCTAACCCTATTTTCTAGTTTAAGTAGCACAAATTTGAAACATCCTTGAACTCACCCTCAAAAATTTGGTTGATGTAGGTAAAATCATACAGGATGGTTAGGACTCGAGGGAATCGAGGCAGGGGAGCATCATCGTAGGCACCGCCAACACCGTCAGCGCTGCCGCCACCATCGTCAGAACTAGCTTTCATACTGCGCTCTTTGGAGTCCATAAATGAGAATTTAAAGGGGCGACAACCAACAGGGACCGAAGTGGAACCCCCACCATCTGGAATGGGTAATCTAGAAGCGTCAAGAGATTTAGGGGGAGGACCTCCACCCGAAGACATCACTCGAGAACTGCAAAAGATCAAACTTCCAGAGTTTGTCGGGGGTCGCGCCAGTGAATGCACAGAAGCGTGGTTGGAAGGCATGACAATGTGTTTTTCCTTAAGGGACTATGCGTCCACCTCAAAGGAAAAGATAGAAATTTTTCAGTTAAGAGACAACACCTTGAACTAGTGGGGAAAACTGGAAAGACAACTACATCTTACCCCGGACACCGTATCTTGGGAACTTTTCGAGGAGAGGTTCCGAAGGAATTATCTTCCAGCTTACTATGAGGAATAGCAGGTAGGGGCATTTCATGCTCTAGTACAGGGAAACAGGATCGTAGAGGAATATGAGATTAGGTTTATGGAATTGGTCAAGTACGTTTCATATATAGATAATGACCAACGACAGGAAAAATGCTTCGTCTATGGGATAAACCCTAAGATAAGGGCTATGGTGCAAATGTGGAAACCGTCTTTAGTAGCGGAAGCTGCGAAAAATATGCGTTATGTGGAGGAACACATGAACTTAACTGGAGGTACAAGACCTTCCTTTCTGCATCGTCCTGGATTCGTGGGGAGGACCCCTAGGACATTTCCCAGGGGAGGGGGCTTAAGGCCACCTCCATATGGTAACAGAGTCGCACCAAGGACAGTAGCCACAGGGATTTCAATGGCAGTGAGTGCAGCATCTCGTTCATCACCAACGACGCAGGTAGGTCCACGACCATCTCAAGGAACAACTAATAGGGGCAGGGGTTCCAGGGGAAGGATCTCATTTATGAGACAGTCGCAGAACAATGCGTAGGTTCAATCTCGTGTTACCTGTTGGGGATGTGGAGGACCCCATTACCAGTGTGACTGCCTAGAGTTACAATTAGAATTTGTGCATAGAGAAGGAAAGGCTTCGAAGGGAAGAGCAAGTAGTAGCCACCAAATTTACGCAGCGGTTAATAATCGTTAGGCTGAACATCAATCCACGGTGGTGGAGTCATCAGGTATGCTAAATCATATCAACGTTAAGATTTTACTTTATTCTAGTGCTACAGATAGTTTCAATTCACCATCTGCATTAGAAAAGAGTGGGTTGGAAGCCTTCTTCTCCTCTCTTTCCCTCCACATTCTAGGTACTACTTATGCATATTCTTGTCTTATCATCCATTACAATCTCTTGCAACAACCCTAACCCTAATGTAGTTAGGTTTCACTTGAGTGCGTGCATTGCATGATTCGCTCACATGTGCTACCTTTCCTTCTAGCAGTCTTTTTCCCACTTCATGATTTTCTCTCCAAAAATATCATTTTTCCCAAAATGGGCATGCGCCCAATAGGGTTTTTTTCCCTAGAAGACAATCCTCTTTTATGAGGGAAATCTATTGTGGCTATGCATCATTGCGAATATTGTATTCTGAAAGACAAGACAATGAGAGAAAGAAGAGGAAGTTACAACGAGTGTGTTGTAGGTTGTATACCTTCATTTGTTGGATAATAAAAAGGAAGGACCTGAAAATTTCTCTGGTGAGCATAGTCCACACTGGGTGAACCTCGTATATCTATGTCTCTATTGTATTATGTATATTATGTGTTTATTTCCACGTTTGTTTTATTTGATTACTCTGCGGTACTGTTTATCTAACAACTAGTATCAGAGCGACTGTAACAACCCTGGTTAAATAGTTGCAGAGGATTTATTAATTATAATTAATTAGATAATCTAACTGTCCTAATATGTTTTAGTTAAACAATGATTATTTCTTAATAATATTAATTAATTAATTAATTATTAATTAATTGTTCATATATGTTGATGATTAATTAATTAATTAATTGACTCATTAAATATTTGAGTAATAAATTAGAGGGGCTTAATAACTTTAAATTATTAATAATAAGACTTTATGTATGAAGGGGGGGAAAGAAGCATTAAATGAAGGATAAGGTAATAAAGGCATGGGATAAGGTAATAATGGGGAGGATAAGGTAATTAATGGAGGATAGGGAGTCAGTGGATGGGGAGATATATGACGGGAGGAGTCTGACAGAAGAGGGCATGATTTTTTTGGGAGAGGAAGCATTTTGGAGGGGGGCACTGTATTTCTAGTTTGGCATATTTTCTAGTGTTGGGAGTTTGGTTTTGGGGGTTTTTGTGAATCATTGCAGGGGGAAACAGGTTGTTGGGGGTTTTTGGCACGGGTGCCATGATTCCTTACGGTATCCTGGAGCTAGGGGGTCAGACAGGCTGCTCGTAGCTGGTTGGGTGGTTAGTCAGTTTGGGCAAGGTTTGGTCAAGCAATAGGCTGGGTAAGGCAGTAGGGATGACAACCAGACAAGAGATAGTTTAGCACCAGATGGAGGTATTTTAATTTATGTATTTGTTTTATGTATTTAAGGAATATGTAGTGTTATGTGGTTGTTTGTAAGCTTATTATGATCTGCTCATAAATTTTATTTAAGCTAAATGGTTATATGCTCGTTATTGGTTATATGTTGGTTATGAAGTTATGAAAATGTTAGGATAGCATTTCTTTAAAATAAATATTTTTTTTTGGTTTTATAAGTCTCTGTTGAGTAGAACCTTACAGCGACAGGTAACTCGCAAGAAAAGAGGGTTCTTGGTTCAAGTGGGAGCAATGGTGGAATATGGAAAGTTTATGGTCGAGAAATTTAACGGCCAAAACTACATGTTATGGAAGTGAATATGGAACATTATTTATATCATAAGGATCTATTCCTACATTGGGTGGAATAGAAAATAAGACGATGGCCATGAAGGACGAATAATGTGAGGTTCTTGACAGAAAGGCACTAGGAACGATATGGTTGATCCTGGCAGTGTTGGTGGATTTCAATATTTTGAAAGAAAATAAAACGAAGGAGTTGATGGATGCATTGCCTAAAATTTATAAAAAACCCTCGGTGTCCAATAAGGTATTTCTAATGAAGAGATTATTTAATATGAAGATGTCAAAAGGTGGGTCTGTTGTAGATCATTTAAATGAATTTAATACAATTACTAATTAGTTAAGTTCTGTAAAAGTGGACTTTGATGATGAGGTCAAGTCTCTTCTAATCTTGTGCTCATTTCTAGAATGTTGGAATGACTTGGTCATAGATGTAAGTAACTTTGTATATGGTTCAAACAATTTAAAAATTTATGATGTTGTTGTTGTTATCCTTAGCGAGGAAATGCGATGGAAAAGCATAGGTGAGACATCAGGTAATGCGTTAAACATGGAGAACAGGGGAAGACAAAAGGATAGAGGAAAGGGCTCAGGGAACCACGATAATTATAAGAAGGGGAGATCCAAATCTATACTAGGAAAGATAGAGTGTTGTAATTATGGGAAGAAAGGACATCTGAAGAAAGAATGTAGAGCTCTAAAGAGACAAAGATATGGACAACAAGAAAAAAATCAGGAAGCAAATGTAACAGGTGATGTGTTAGAATATTCTTTGATTCTTTCTGTAGATAATATTTATGAGTCTTGGGTAGTATATTTAGGGGCTTAATTTCATGCCACACCTCATAGGAAACTTTTTTTATATTATGTTCAAGGTGATTTTGGACAACCTCATTTGGGTGATGATGCACCATGAAATTTTTTTGGAATGGGAAAGGTAAAAATAAAGCAAAGGAATGGAAACCAATGGTTGTTGAAAGAGGTAATACATGTTCCAGATCTAAGGAAAAATCTAATTTCAACATGACACTTGGAAAGTGAAGGTTGTATATCTATATTTACAGATAAGGCATGGAATTTCACCAAAGGATCATTGGTGATATCAAAAGGAGAGAAGGTAGGTACATTGTATTTATGTACTAGTAATATTGATTCTTCTATATCTTTAGCTTCTACAAAATAGGATTTAGAACTGTGGCATCATAGGATGGGACACACGAGTGAGAAGGGGATGCAGATACTTCACAATATAAATTTGTTGCCAGATCTTAAACAAATTGATTTGGATTTTTGTGAGCATTGTGTTTATGGAAAGCAGAAGAGAGTCAGATTTATCAGAGTTGGAAAAGAAAATAAGACTGAAAGGTTAGAGCTTGTGCATACATATGTATGGGGACTATATCAGGTATCATCTCTTGGTGTATCTCGTTATTATGTTACTTTTATTGATGATGCAACTAGAAAACTTGGGTTTATTGCATTTGAAAAAAAATATGATGTTTTTGATACTTTTAAGAAATGGAAATGTTTGATTGAGAATGAGACAGGTAAAAGGTGGATGTGTCTCAGATCAAACAATGGAGTTGAATATTGCAGCAAGGATTTTGATGATTACTGTTCATACCATGTGATTGATAGAGAGAAGACAGTTCTAGGAACACCACAAGAAAATGGTGTGTCAGAAAGGATGAACATGATAATCATGGAGCGTGCAAGGAGTATGAGATTGCATGTTGATTTTCCCTTACAGTTCTGGGAAGATGATGTAGATACTATTGTTTACTAAAGAAACATAGGAACATCAAGCTCTTTGGATGGTATAATTCCAGAGGAGGCATAGACAGGTAAAAAGGTAAACTATTATTTTTGAAGACTTTCAGTTGTGAAGCATTTGTCCATATTGATAAAGAAAATATAAGAAAGCTTGAGGAAAAATCCAAGAAGTGTACCTTTATTGAATACAATGTTAATGATTTTGGTTATCTCTTATGGGATTATAAAAATAAAAAAAATCATTAGGAGTAGATATGTCATATTCAATGATAAGGTTAGGTACAAATATCAGTTGCAAGGAAAGAAATAGGAAAAAGAAAAATTAGAATACATAGTATTTGATGAGATCACTAAAAAAGAAATTCCAAAAGTATCAGAAAATCAAAATGTACAACAACAGGAGAAACAAGTACCTCAAACTCCTGCAAGTGTTGTTAACAGATATACTAGGTTAAGTAGACCCCCTAGACAATACTCTCCATTGTTTATTTATTGTTGACGGATTATGGTGAACCAGAATGTTAAGAAGAGGCAATGCAGGTAGACACTAAAAAGTAGTGGGAGCAAGGCACGAAAGAGGAAATAGATTCCCTAGTAAATAACAAGACTTCTTATTTGGTTCAGTTTCTTGTAGGAAAAAGAGAATTGCAGAATAAATGTGTTTACAAGTTGAAGGAAGAAGATGGAGGAAAAAAGTGGTACAAGGATATACTTGTTGTAAAGGGGTTTGCACAAAAGAAAGGTATAGATTTTGATGAAATATTTTCTCCTTTTGTTAAAATGACTTAAATTATGACTATTTTAAGTCTTGTGGCAATAGAAGATTTACATCTTGAACAATTAGATGTAAAAACAGTTTTTCTCCATGGGGATTTGGAGGAAGAGATTTATAGGCAACAACCACAGGGGTATGAGTTCAAAGGGAAGTAAAATTTGGTATGTAGGTTGAATAAGAGCTTGTATGGCCTAAATAAATCTCCAAGGCAATGGTTTTGGAAGTTTGATAGGGTTATGATAGAACAACTTTATAGTATATGTTATTTTGATCACTGTGTTTATTTTAAAAAACTAGAAAATGGAAGCTATATTATCTTGTTATTGTATGTGGATGACATGCTTGTTACAAGGTCTAATATAAATGATATAAATGTGCTCAAGAATAAACTAGCTAATTCATTTGTGATGAAGGATTTGGGTGCTGCAAATAAAATCCTTGGTATGAGAATAATAAGAGATAGGAAAAATCACAATTTGACATTGTCTCAAGGTGAGTACATAGAGAAGGTGTTGGACAGGTTTAGAATGAAGAATGAAAAACTAGTTAGTGCACCTTTGGAAAACCATTTCAAATTAACCAAAGAAATGTATCCCAAGACACATGAGGAGATAAAATACATGTCCAGGGTCCCTTATTCATCAGCAGCTGGCATCTTGATGTATGTGATGGTTTGCACAAGACCAGATAATGCACATTCAATGGGAGTTGTGAGTAAGTATATGAACAATCCAGGTAAAGAACATTGGGAGGCAGTAAAGTGGATTCTCAGGTATTCAAAAGGTATTGCTACTCACGCATTATGTTTTGGAGATTCAGACACTGTTCTACAGGGATATGTTGATTCAGATATGGCAGGTGATAAAGATAGTAGAAGGAGCACCACAGGGTATGTTTTTACTGTAGGTGGAACAATAGTAAGTTGGATTTAGAAACTGCAAAAGGTTGTTTCACTTTCAACAACAGAAGTAGAGTATGTTTCTACTACGAAGGCTAGTAAATAAATTATTTGGTTACAGAGGTTTATAAAGGAATTGGGAAAGAAGTGGGAGAATAACAGGTTGTACTGTGACAGTGAGAGTGACATTAATCTTGCAAAGAAATTGATCAGGAGCTCAGGACCAAGTGTCGTAAATTTGCTTAAAATTGAACTTGCTCAGAAATGGTTGAATTTGGGACGACGGGATAGGTCTCGTCGATACGATCCTGCTGGCGCGAACGACACGCGAAACCGACTCTGCATCACAAAGATATCTCAGTCAGAAATTTCTT
>JZKD02S1782901.1:462179-500117 GCA_000966675.3 Picea glauca
ATATTAAAAAAATGAATTATAAAAAATTTAATAATAAATCTTTACCTTTTCAATCTTTATGTTATTCAATTCCATGTTATCTTTGGTTCTCTTCTCTCTATGCTTTCTTTTGTTCTATGTTACCCTATCATACTCACCACTTCTATTACTTATGTTACCATATCATATTCACAACTTCTATTACTTATGGATGTGTTCTCCTTTGCATTTTGGGGAATTGTGGGGGATGGTAGGTGATTTGTACTCGTGTCTATAGGCTGATTTTGGTCTATAGAATAATTGGTTATAGTATATAAAATAATTAGTTATAATATTGGAATCGAAGGATTTTTTTCTATCAAATTTAGAGCTTTTGAGATAGTAACAAAAATAAGTTAATGGAAAAAACTAAATGGAAAAGATAGAATTTGGATCAACAAAGTCCTCCCAGCCACAATGAAAATAGAAAATAGAAAATTTCACATTCCTAGTACAACAACATTATTATCTCATGAATTCTAAAATATTTTAAAATTTTATTTATTTATAAATAATTAAGAAATAAGTAATCACTTATTTTTTAATTAATTTTTTAATATGAAATTAGTAATCATTATTATTGATGATGAGCAGCACGAGTACATGGTTTTGACCATATGATATGATTAAGTAAATTTTTGTTTCTATTATACTATAAATAACATTTACACAAAGTTAATGGATTAAAAAAATCACAAAAGAAATATCTTGCTAGGGTACTTGCTGACCTAACCAAAGGAAGACGAGGCCGACCTAATATGCATAAATCTTATGATATGAAATATGTCCAAAAACCTTTTGAGTCCTCAATATCTATGAAATAGCTAATAAAATGCATGATATACTAAAAGGAAGAGAAGAACTTAGGGAAAACACTTATCATGATAGTCATGCAGAATGGGCGTGATTTTTGGTCTTCGAAGGCCTAGCACCAGAAGCGAAGCGCTTGCATGTTTAATTATTCCCTGGAGGTGTGATTTGCGGGTAATTTTGATTGGAATTAGATTTTTTTGAGTCACAGTTTCTCAAACTACAAACTAATCTCATACAAACAAAAAAAAAATGTGTACAATATTTACTCTCACATGGTATCAGAACTCATCTAGCCTGACTCCCTCACGTGAGAGCTCAGGAAGATGGAAGAGACATGAGGCTAATTCCTTGTACATAGGTGTGAGTAGAGATTTTCTACTGTGATTTTCCGTGTATATTTGAGAGTGTTAATTCCACTGTATGTCAATGATAAGTTAAACAGAGAGAAATCTTTTCTTTAGCGAGCCGTATCTACAGAATTGCAAAAATGGAAAATAAATTATAGAGAGCCGACACCTGTTCCTACACGCACCTGCGTAGATAATTTGTAATTGCAGAATCAACGTGAACAGATGGTATCGACTCTCGAGTACTGCAATCTTGCTTTTTCTCGACGTCCATGCAGAGTATTGATTACTCTTCATATAATGCACGATCTCACAAATGGAATGGAGAAAGTAACTTTTCCATGAAAAGTGGTATCTCTTCTGTTTTAAATCTGAATGGTAGCATCGAAAGGTCTCCCATGCCATGGTCAATAAAGACTTTTCTTATTTTGAACATATCTCAGTTGTAATTACCTTCGTATAGTGTTGAAAATATATTGGTGCACTATCAGAAATGGGTCGCGGAGGAGAAGTTCACATATTCGATCTATTTATACAAGTTTTGGGTTGTACGGTATGCAGTATGGTGATTTCCAGATCCTGTAGCGGAGAGTGAAGTCATGGTTTCTGCCATAGTACATGCCGTCGTTCTAACTGGTTTCCAATCGATTCCTTCAAAGTTCGTTTAGCGTGTTTATGAGAGACCAACTAACGAACCATTTCACAAATTCAAGATACCAGTCTCCTTAGTGTATCTCCATTGCAGATTAGACTTGTCTTCTTTACAAGTGTGTCTTCTTTACAAGTGGATAAACATCAGAAATTCATGTTGGCACATGATATGGGTTTGCTATTTTATTTTGTAGTGTGTTATTGTTCAAGTATAGTGTGCAAAAAATTCAATTGATGTAGAACCACAAAGAACATGCGAATTAATTTTATACATTGATGTGATCCGTCATGCTTTAGGAGCAATAGTTACAGGTTGTTCTTAATAAGATTAAGTTGATGTGATCTGTCGTGTTTCACTAGTGTCCGTTACAGGTTATTTTTATGTAAGGTCAAATTGTATTCTATATCTAGAATGCTATCTTATATAACTGGTGAATATCGTTGATCACTTATTCAACAGATTGTGGCAATTCCATATAATGATTAAGTATCGCCTTTGGACAGTCAAGCAACGTCAATTTTGCAAGTACATCAATGATGGTGATGGTCGGAAGTTGTTATGTCTTAAATGAATGAAGTGGGAAGCTGGAAAGTGTGCTGAAGAAAACAGCCCAAACAATGAGATTTCAGAGTGGGTGTAAGTGTCAATGAAGACCGACTAGGCAAAGATTAATATTATAAGTTTTTTAATGTAAGCATTAAAGGGGTGTTAGAGAAAATTCTTTTATTAATGCAGTGTGCTAAATTTAGATATTTGTTTGAGATTTGATAGAGGTTATTGAGAGATTTTCTCAACAACTATCTCTATATTTAAAATTAGTTGAATCTGACTGAAACTATATATGTATTGTCACTTTATTTTTATTTTTTTATAATATAAATATTATTCGTATGTAATCTGTGTAGAATGTCTGCTCCTCAAATTTACAATACCATTTATAATACCTGAGCCTTGTCATCTTCATGCAGCATGATGTGTCCTCCATTTTTAACAAGCCGCAAAACAAGAGTGATTAATAATCTATTTTGTTCCCAGTGCCTCCATCCTCACTCTGAAATTTTGGAATTCGGGCTCCTTGGCCTGCATATCCTGTGCAATAAACACATTCGTGTGCCATACCGTGTGAAAGAATTTAGTCTTTGTAATCTTTGAAGTAGGCACGAATGACCTTTGCATCCTCTTCTCTGGATTGTAGGAAAGCTTGCCAGGAAGGGTCAACGGAGGTTGAATATGCAGCAACAATCGATTTCACCTTAGAGGTGGCCTTAGTGTAGTGGAGTGGAGAGGAGCTTTGCTTACTTATTTCGTTAAATTCTAACATTACACCAGAGTTCATTCTTATTTTAATAATATTTATTTTTTTAATTTGTTTTTATTTTAAGTGAAACTTGTGAAAGTGAAGATTAAATAATTTTTATGGGATTTTTTTTTTAAATTTAATAATAATATTTTATTTATTTTTTAGTTAAATCTAATAATGCTGATTTTATAAAAAATAGTTTTTTTCTTTATTCAAACTAAATTTTGAATTATTATTCAAATCTAAATACTTACTTTTTTAACCTTATAAATATTAATGATAAATAAATATCTGTTTAACAATAATTTAAATGTTTAATCATTTTATTAACTTTAAGGAGAATATGTTTGTGCAAGGCGATGGATATCAAAAGCTTACATGTTAATATAGACATAACCTCAAATCTTTATTGCAATATCTAAAGATAAATGTAGTCAATTTCACCGCACAATATCTTTGTTTGAGGATTGAAATTTCAAGTGGCCTTTTCAAACCTTCTCTTAATAGCTATTTGAGCAAGCGCATCACCGCATCACCGTATACAATTACCATGTAGGAAAGATAAAAAATTTCAATCTATAATAATAAATTATTTTAAATTAATAATTAATATATTAAATTAGTGTATGAAATTTTTTTGTTTATAGGAAAATGGATTTTTTTTTAAACGATTTGATTATTGAGTGTCTAAGAAGATGTACATATCTTACTAGTCCCTTCCGTAGGTATAGAGGGACTATAGCGATCGATAAATCGTTGACTTAGTATTAGATTCTGCATTGACCATAAATATTTTCATATTGTTTATTGTTGGACCAGGGGAAATGAAAACATCAATTTTTATATACTAAAAAGTATCATTTTTGTCAAGATCTGATTGGACAACGGATTGAAGGTCTTATTGCCGCCTTCGCTATTCCCAATGTGAAATATGTTGACATATCCAAAATATTTGGTCTTTTTGAATCATATATTTTATTATGCATTGATCGAAGGTGGATTAATGCTAGCATTATTTCAAATGTTTCCCTTAGCATTTTGTGTTGGGTAGAATACATTCTTCACCAAATTACTATGTGTGATTTTTGCTTTATTGTTGCATGCTTCGAGAGAACAGGCCTTCCACGCTGCATATTTTCTTAAATTCTTGCACAGGCCTACGCCCTTCGACGGTCCTGACAGTCTTAATTGTTTACCTAACAGCTCTGCCAGTCTTAAATGTTTATAGTATAGATGCGTTGCGACACAGTTTCGTTCATGGTCGACATCGTTGCTGGAGTAGCCGATCCTTGTTCATTGCTTCGTTCCATGATTTTGGTTCTTGTTTGATTCAACTTTGCAAAGTTGAGGTCCTGCACTTGCAGTTCGAGCTCTTCATGGTTGTTCATTGGTTTGTTATTCTTCAACTTTGCAAGTTGTTGGACCTATTGTTGCGGTTTGCAGTTTTTGGGGCCGAGCTCTTGTTATCCTTTATTGATGGGTAAGTTTCCCTGTTGTTGTTGTTTTTCAATGGTGGGAGTCCCTGCCTCGAAATTCTGCTGCAGACCATCTTTTTTTGTGCTCTTGGTTTCTGTTCCTGGAAAGCATTCGTCTTCATATGCGGGTTGTCGCGTCCATAGCTTTTCCGAAAATTGCAATGCAGAGGACTTTACGAAAAGTAATTGGGAGTTGTCAGAAGAGGGAACCATCGGGCGGGGTGTAGACGCAGGGTATGCTTTTATTCTGTGGGTCAAAAAACTGTGTCTACCTGTTCTCTTTCTGTTGAGTAAAGTTATGGTTTTATTTATTTGTGTTCTTTCTCCTGTTTGGTTCAGTTTCCAGTGTCGATCTGTTTTCTTCTCATCTACTATGGGGACTAGGGGGGATTCAAGTTGAGAAGAAGAAGGTTGAAAGATACATACGGGGATTGGTACCCTATTTTGCTTTTCTTTTTTATTTTGCTACTTCTTAGTTTTTTCCCCTGCTTTTCTCTGTTTTCATAGAAACTGAAAGTATGTACCAAATAGCTTGAAAATGAAAGGTGAAGAGATGAAAGAAGTAATAGATGTTGAGTTGTATGAAATAGATACACAGTCCATTATACATGACAACATTAACGTAGTTTTGCATAGAAATGATATTTTTAGATTGGATGCATTCTCGTATTCTTTTGGGGATTGTCTTTTTGATACATTCCAGGTTCTATTGCATTTCCACTATTCGTCGATCGAGCTGCGCAATGGATTGATAGATTATTTCTTGACCTGTTTTAAAAATGGCGATGTTGAGGCTTTGCAGTCGTATGAGTACGAGCTAGAATCTTTTTTTTTTTGACAATTGCATGGAATACATGATGTCGCTACATATTTTTCAAGGATGAGGTTGTCTTCATCTCCATTTCTTCCTGCACATGAGAGGGGACTTTGGGAAGATACATTTTGTATATGGTGGTTGTCTAACTGGTTGAATATATCAATTGGCATATGGTCATTGACAAG
Organism: Picea glauca; assembly: GCA_000966675.3. NCBI lineage: Eukaryota > Viridiplantae > Streptophyta > Pinopsida > Pinales > Pinaceae > Picea > Picea glauca. The sequence continues at coordinate 467,787 of JZKD02S1782901.1, forward strand.
AAAAAAAAGATATCTACTATTCAACAAAACTGCATCTGACAATCCATATTACATATTGTTCCATGATGTCAATGCCCTTAGTGGCCATTATGAACCATTGTTGTATAGAAAAATGTCCATATGCAATATAGAAGGTCCTCATATTTACTTGTCTGTTATTTGAAAATACCTTCAATCGCAATGGAAATGGATTTTGCATGGCATAGATTGCCATGGTTTACAGCTAGAAACAAATGTTGTCTCTAGCTGTCGAGATAGTCTGTTCAATGCAATTTGTTGTTTGGTGGCAGCGGGGTTCGATGTTCAGTCGATGCAGCTTTACACTGTGAATTCCTTTTGCAAAGCGATTATAGGCGACAACCAACGGGATTTTAGGTGCTTGCATCAACACCTTTGCCCATTTCTCGTAGAAAATATGCTGGCAGTTGGAAGTTGGCAGGAATACCTTGTGAACATGGCACTTCCATATGAAAAAGGGAATATGGAGGGTTGTAGATTCTGTTTGCAATGGTTTTCTATGATATTTAGGGTAGATATTCAGGTGTGGTCGCCCTTGCCAGATGGCACTGTCCATTCCTAGGTTACTGATTCAAATTATGATCGAACAATTGACATTCTCTTGCTGAAAATAGATACAACACATATCCATTATGAACCATTTCTTGGACATATCGGTAGTTCAGGGTTGGTTGTCCATGCCACCCAAACGACATCGAATCTGCATAGGCGTGGAATGCTTTTTAGTGAAAATGAAACTCCTCCCGGTTGCGATATGGGAAGACAGGGCTTGAACAAAAAAAACATGCGTAAAATTCATGACAGTTGTGATGAGTCCATAGAGGGATTAAACAAAAACCATAGAGTAAGTTATCACAATTTGAAAAAAAATATTCGTCAAATTCATTGGACTTGTGATAAGGCCATAAAGGCCTTGGACAAAAAATGTAAACTAGTTTCTCAGAAGCTGAGTGAGAGTGAAATTCATCCCAGTTGCCACCAGCTCATCCTGCCCTTGGGAAATAAACATAGATTAAGTTACCACAACTTGAAAAAGGTCATGCGCGAGAGAAAAAAATACATTGCTACACTTCCTTTTAGAGAGAAACTCACATATCACAATGTAAAGAAATTTGTTCATGCAGAACAGAACATAAACAGATGTGATCGCATATCCCAGAATGGCCATGCAACTATGCCAGTTCGTGGTCTACAAGCAACACCATGTAGTAGTAGAAATGAAAACCAGGAAACAGTTTCTACCCATACTTCCTTGCGAAAGAAAAATGCAAGACATACCTACATGAAACAAATGAAAGACATTCCTTCGATTGCATGTGCAATTTGTGAACAATTGAATTTTTCAAAAAACAATAAGTCTTTCACGCCTGATTTGCAAGTAGAATACCTCCACTTGACAGCACCCAATAAACCATTTTCCAGTGGGAAAGTTTGTCTTCCATGCAAACGATCGCTTGAAAATGGAAAAATGCCACAGTTTGCAACCCCTAATTGAATAAGATGTAATACACCACTAATAGATATAAGTGCATTTACGGAACTTGAGGAGAGACTTGTGTCTCTGTGAATTGCATTTGCTCAAATCAGACCTTGGGGCTATAAATGACCCCAGATGGGCTTAACATGATCAATTATTAATGTGTATGTTCATCTAGATGTTGTGCAAAAAGTGTTTCCACAATTCATTAACAATACAATGACAATCGTTGTGGCTTTGAAAAGATGTTTGCGATACAAAAATGCCTATTAGACAGGCAAAGTGCGTGTGCATGCTATTATGAAAGAATTAAAGGAATTATTTTCCAGGGCCCTGTACAAAGCAAAGAACATTTGTATAAATGGCAACTTGAACAGTGTTCTTCTAGAAGAATAAGACAACTCTGTAGACACTCTCGAAAATCCTAGTGATTTTGATACAAGTGATGAATCAAAGAATGAAACACTTGATGAAACATTGGTGCATGGATTCACTGATTCACAGTGCATTCGTGACTTGCAAGACAAAATTGTCGAAATTGCACCTACTGAGGGGCAGCGTCCACTTGGAATATTCAAGGAAAATATCGCTGAGGAAATGAACTTTCCAACACTCTTCTATGGAGATACACGTGGCATTGATATTACAGAACGATTCGGTTATCATAAAATAGTCCGATGGGAGATGCTACATTCAAGCGGTTACTTCTCCTGTCACATAACAAATTTGTTTTTCAAAACAATGCACATAATAATATAGAAAGTTATGTCATGCATGTGGGTCCGAATAAGAAAATGCCAGTTACAAGGAAGAAAGTTGTTGGCCAAGGATGTGAAGTACAAAGTAAACCTAGAAAAAATTCTAAAATCTAATATTGGATACATAGATTTCAAAAACATCTGCACCTCTCCTGACTATTTGCAACAAAACAAAAAAATTATTTTTGCAATGATCTAGCAATTGGGCCCGCCAACATTTTTCGTCACATTTACAAGTGTAGAGCATTGCTGGGATCCATTGGTGGTTGTCGTGTCTGACCTACATAGGAACAGGAAATGTAAAAAATAAATCGATACACTGGAAAATAATAACATTGACTACCTCATAAGAAAAGACCTGGTGACATGTACTCACTATTATAGACATCGAATAAATGATTTAAGACAATTGATATGCCATGATGAAACGTTTTTCGGAAAAATATCAGACTACTTTTTTGTGTCTGAATTCCAGAATAGGGGAAATGAACATGACCACGCACTGTTGTGGATAGAGGGTGCACCCGTCTATGGAGCTGATAATAATTCAGAGATCGAACAATTTGTGGACAAATACATAACATGCGACACAGATTATTTGAGTCCAAAACTTGCGAAAGTCCATAGACATTACCATACAAGAAGTTGTAGAAAATGAAAAAACTCGCATTGCAGATAGAACTTTCTCCTGCCGCCAATGAGAGCTACAAGAATCATAGAGCCAGTTAGTTTAGAGGACAATGTTGTTGTTGAGAAATCTAAATCCTTGTTCGCATTTCTAGAACAGGAGGACTTGATGAAATGATGAGATTTGATGCCTTCTTGACACAGGTAAATCTATCAGAAGATGAGTACATCCAAGCCATACAATGTACACTTAGGAAACAAACACTTTCCTTAAATGAAAACTCTCCCATATTTGGAACAACAGTTTCTCCAAGGACATGCCAGTTATGTGGAAACTTGAAAGCAAATACAGATGTGCAGTACATGCTGAATGGATATGCTGCAACATCATATTGTACATCATATATGACAAATATTGACAAATCTATGACAAGTGCATTCAGAAAAATACACAAAGAACATGAAAGAGGTCATATTGATGCCATACAAATGATACACACACTTTGCAATACATTGCTTAATCTTCAACAAATGTTTGCTCAACAAGCAGTTCACATTGCAATTTCCTTGCCCTTCACTTGTAGTTCAAGAAAATGTGTCTTCATAAACACATCTCCACTTGAAAAACGCACATTTGTGCTTAAACCATCGGTTTTGCTGCAACAAGAACCTGACAATTTAGAGGACGTGGTATTTCGCTCTATTATTGATTATTACATGCAGTGTACATCTCCTATTAGGCATACTTGCTTAGCAAAATTCGTATCGCATTACAAAAAAAATGGTGAACCCATATCAAAAAGAAAAAAACCCTCTGTGATACGGTTTGTCAAATACAATAAGCATTGTGACTATGAAAACTATTGTAGAGAAAAATTGTTGTTGTACGTTCCATTCGAAGAAAATGAAGACACATTGATACATAACTTCTCTACATGGGAGGTTGCGTATGTTGCGTCTGAGAGTATAGTGCACATCAATCAAGCTAGATTTACCTACAATGTTAATCCAACATGGGGCGATCTAGAAGTTTCACTTAATGACCTAGAAAACCCTGGCGATCATGATGAGATATTCAAAAACACAAAAATAACCACAACTCCTTCTGAGTCCTATGACTTACCAGCAGATTTTCCTCATCCTCTAGCGGCTGGAAGTGAAAAATGTATCAATCTTGGTTTTCAAGTTAGAAAACATCATTTCTTAATTGAAAATAATGAATACCACAGAATAAGATGTCTGTTGAATCGCGAGAAACAAACAATTCTAAAGGACATTGCTCTTAAAAAACACTTGAACATGAACAGTCATGTGCACGTGTTCCTTATAGGTGGAGTAGGAATAGGTAAGACATTCACAGAAAAAGCATTGTTCCAAATGCTTATACGAATCTATGATTCAAACAATTCCTCTGATCCTATGAAACCAAAGGTCCTAATAGTTGCATACACAGGAAAAGTTGCATACAATGTCGATGGAACAACAGTCCACTCTACATTTTTAATGCCTTTTAACAAGTCACATTTTCTTCCACTTAGTAAGGAAATATTGGATACATTATCTAAGCTTTATGAGGAACTCCAACTTATATTTATAGATGAAGCATATTTGATTGGGAGTCGGTTCTTGTATTCCATTGACAACCGAATAAGAAGCATAAAACATGTGCAGATGAAATACTTTGGAAACATTGACATGATATTCTGTGGGGATCTTTACCAGGCACAGCCCATCCAATATTCTTTGATATTTGAACAACCTACCGTTAACATGGAAACAGTCATCCATGACTTTTTGAGAGACAATATTAAATGCTTTGAGTTGCATACTACAATGTGTCAGACAGATGAAACATTCATTGCAATTACGAATAGAATGAGCACAAAGTTCAAACAGCCAAACATATGATGACTTGAACTATATCAATTTGAGGTGCTTACGGCCTGCACCAACATACCCAAAGTTCCCTTACCTGTTCTACAGAAATAAGGATGATGCAAAACATAATAGCCACATGTTGTCGCACATGCTTGGCGATGATATCATCATCAATTTGATTGACCTGGAAGAAGACAACCATGGAAATGTGCCACGTAATGAACATTTAGTCAATTTGCCTTTGCATCTTGTCCTCAAATTAGAAATGTTGGTTGAAATATATGCCTGCAACTATGATTCATGGGATGGCTTGGTGAATGGTGCAGATGAAATACTGAAAGGGTATACGAAGACAGAAAAAGTGGATGTCCTTTGGATTAAGTTCCATGAAGAGCATATAGGCAAGCGACAAGCAAGCAAGTTGTCTTATCTATATAATTCAAACACTGGAAGCGATTGGACATATATTTTGCGAATATCGAAGCCAGTATCAACATCAACAAAGACAGGTCAACTGAAGATTCGAAAATAGTTTTTGATTAAACTTGCATGTGCACGTATAGTCCACAGATCACAAGGACTAACACTTGATAATGTTTCATTTTAGCCTACTGGAATTCGCATACATGGACTTGTATACACAACATTGTCCCGTGTCAGAAGCATAGACTCCTTGTATTTACTAAATCCTCTCACAAAATATAACTTCAAAGTGAAACATAAAGTTGATATTGAAATGGAACGATTCATGACCACCGCAAAAGGGAAATTGCATTATGATTACCAATCCATACAAACAAATTCATCTGTATCAATTCTCTCGCTTAACACACACAACTTAAATGCACACATGGATGATATACTGAATGACTATGATATAATGCAATCTGATATTCTGTGCTTGCAGGAAAAATACATGGCATTATAAATGCAAAATGAACAATTCCCAAATCAAAATTGCATATCAAGTTACATTACACATGAGGTGATGATACTGGTGAAAAAACATGTACAATTTTGGACCATATACATATCGAAGAAAAAAATGCTGTACTGGTGCTTGCAAATTTTTTTTCCCATGAAACAGAAGTTGGAATACTGAATCTGTATGTTTCTCCCCATGCAACATTCTCCAACATAGTGCATGTTATTTCCAATGCATTGGGCCATTTCCATCTAAACAGACCCATTGTACTTGTAGGAGACTTCAATATTGACATGCTACAAAATACTGGCAAAACAAAAGAATTGGAAAACAACATGTGCAAATACAGTCTCCGCTTTATTTTGAACAACACATGCCATCTGCAAAATGCACTTATTGACCATGTTTGGTCCAATGTGCCCATTCCTCAATACAGTATGTTTGTCTTAGAAACATATTGGTCTAATCACGATACAATTGGTATTGCACTTGAATTATGACATATACATCAAACTTATTGCAAAATCATATTTCTATGTTTCAAAGCATATCTGTATCCCTGATTTCTACATATATTGTTCTAGTGAACATACAAACCGTGCTCTACTCGAATTATAAAATATACATTGTGAAAAAAATAAAAATAAAAGGTGCATTCTCCCAAAAACTATTTGTGACTCTATTCATCTTATTCTATTTTCTTTTTGTATATGTACATAGTAGCTGCCTTTTCCTTAACATCTGAACTTATGTTCATATCCCTTTTGTTTTGTACTTTTGTTGATAGAAACAGATAGGAAAACTAGACGGTGCAAAGAACTCCTACCCAGAGATGTAGACGAATCCATGCAAAGGTGCATTCTTTTTCTACCCGTGTTCCATAGTAAACAATTTTTCATTTACTTTCTCTGTATTTGTCAAACTTGTTTGCAGCTATGTTTTTCTTTTTTTGGGCTTTTTATCCGCCTAGAGGTGGCTACCCTTCACATTCGCCATCAAGCAAAAATGCAATGTCGAGCCAGCCAACCCACAATTCCACTTGTCAATTTGTATATCGCCCAACTATGAGTGTTATGTGCAGGACACAGAACATTAGAGGCATAATGTACAACCCACAAGTGCACAATCCAAATAAGTGCCTAAGTATGGAATAAGTGATCTATGGATATTTGGTATGTAGTACTTGTTTCTGGGAGCCCGCCAGCCCTGGAGTCTGTCAATTTGTATATCGCAGAAAACATTAGAAGTACAATGTTCAGTGAGCCAACTACCAAATCCGCTTGTCAATTCACAAATGTTGAGCCGACCAGCCTGCAAATCCGCTTCGCAATTTATTATCATAGGGTATTTGTAAGGCACCGAACAATAGAGACCCATTTTAACCCCACAAGTCCACTTGTCAATTTGTATATCACAGAACTGTATGTGCTATTTGTAGAACACAAAACAATAGAGGAATATTTTTTGACCCCTTTCGCCCGACAACCTGCAACTATGGAATGCGATATCGGTACATGGTTTATAAAATCTCATGTCCATACTTTATAAAGGTACATATTTAGTTTTTCCTTGTTTCTACACACACTAATCTGGTAACCACAGAGTTGGTGTTGCACATGAATTATGGAATATGCACTGGAAGTCGGACGAAGCCCTTTGATTTTCTTAGGAAATTTTGAGCCCGCCAGCGGAAGAACCCAATTTCTTTATGGAAAAAATGGACCCAATGTACAGTCCGCAAGTCCGCGATCCAAATAAGTGCCTAAGTATGGAATAAGGGATCTGTGCATATTTGGTATGTATTATTGGTTTCTGGGAGCCCGCCATCCCTGGAGTAGAATGTTGATCTGACCAGCCCACAAATCTGTTTGTCAATTTATTATCATAATCTATTTGTAAGGCATTGAACAATAGAACCCTATTTTTTACCCCTCCAGCCCGAGAACCCGCGATCTAGAAGCTGTGGATGGTCTATAAAAAGTCATCCACCCCGCAAATCTGCTTGTCCATTTGTATATCGTGGAACTCTGTGTGTTATTTGTAGAACAACGAACAATAGAGGCCTTATTTTGAGCCTGCCCACCCGAGAACCCTCGATTCCGAAAGTGGCCAAGTATTGAATTCCATATCCGTACATGCTCTATAAAATCTCATGTCCATACTTTATGAAGGTACATTTTTAGTTTTGCCTCCTTTCTACACATACTGATCTGGTAACCACAGAGTTGGTGTTGCACATGGATTATGAACTATACAGTGGGATTCAGACCCACCCCTTTGGTTTGCTTAGCTTAACAATTCTGACTCATGCAGTTTCAGCACTGGACACTCAGCAGATTCACCATGCACTTTCAGACTTGGCCATTCCTTCCTTACTTGCTCTTCCTCGTGCCCTTCACATTCACACATGTGCATAATAACAAATAGTGTTTATATATATATATATATATATTTATGTCTTCTTTCTAAATCTTTAATGCTAACAGGTCATCGTGCATGCACCATCTAAGATGTCATTGATGCATGCAAGGCTCGATAAGTTCTGTCATCAATGCAATTTTTGCGAAGGCTTTTCTTATCCCTTCCCACTCTTAATTTCAAATGACATGGAATTCCATTCACATGTTGTCATCTTGCTTCCTTCACAAAACCTCCAATCTCTTCCCAGTCTTAATTTCAAATACCATGGAATGTCATTCGCACGTCGCCAGCTTGGTTCATTCATGAAACCTCCAATCCTTAAATGTTCTTAGCCGTAACAGCCACCTTCGTACTTCTAAGTATGCAATAATTAAGCTTTACTTCTAACAGGTCACCAAACAACACACATAGATATTGTCACTAATGAGGAGATTTTCCATTCGTATGCATTGAAGCAATGTTTCTGGGGGGTTATATTTTCCCCTCCATTTCTTCATTTCAAGCAGTGTCTGGAGCAAACCAACGTTTCCATAAACTACTGGTAGTAGCTCAAAAACATTTCTATAGAGATACAGTGAACATTTTTCTCATGAACTACCCATGCAGAAGAAGGGAAAATGAATTGTAGGGGAGGCAGAGCAACCCGAAATTTACAATGAAAACATGGATCTTGACGTTGATCTGAAAATCATATTATGCAACCTTGATCGGCCCAGAGACGCAATTCTGCATGCCTTCTCAATGGACATGGTTGATACCGAAATTTTTGACTGAATCCTTCATATTCTAGAGTGTTTTTTTTTAAACCGAATCAAAAAAATTAATCGTTGAACAAAGAGACGTAAAAAATAAGAAAAGAAAACATCATTCAGAACTTGACCTTGCCAATATGCAGGCGTCCAGAATATCTCAACTTCACAGGGAAACCGAAGATGCTCTTCATGATTCCATTGGAGTCACTAAAGCCGAAAATGTCAGACTAAAGCACCAGATTAAGAAGTTAGAGGAAGCTTTGTTTCCTATACCATTGCTTGGAAGTTCTTTGGAAATATCCATGTCTGTGACTGCGTGCACCCCTACAACAAATCTGAAAGGGTCCTGCAGCTTCCTCACATCCTGTAGAATTGAATTGATTACTAAGGACTGGGAAACATCACGAAATATGGATTCCCTGGGGAGCAGGGCACATAACTTGCTCCTACTTCTGCAGACGGATTTAGAAAATGAAGAAACTTTCTATGTGCACAGGGTCATCCTTTTTTTGTTTCGTGTCAATAACATGCCAGAGACAAGAAGAAGACAACATGATATCCCATCCAATAAACAACTCATTCAATTAGAAGCAGGTTGGAAAGAGAAAGTGAAGAACCTCTATCTCATCGTCCAATCATGTGAGCAAGCAATATCAAAGAAAAAAACATTATTCACAAAGCTCACCAAAATAGACTTAGCAGGAAAGACAAATGGCTTCTAGGACCCTAACTTAATCCTCAACTTGTTGGCGTTAACCAAGCAATCTTTCAATAAACAAGTTGATAATTTGAAGGCCTTGTCTTTAGAAACATTTTACAGGATTCTTGAATATCATGAAGAAGAGATGGACAACTGGCTAGTCCAGTATTCGGTACAAAATGGAGAGATTCATGAAGCTCTGTGTAAAATTTCGATTGACCTAAACGAATTAGAAAATGAAGTTTTCACCATTAAAATCCCCAATGACATCAACATCGCCCCCTTAAGAAGCTATATTGAAGAGAACTTGAAGTGGGTCACAGACGAAATCCAACAGGGAAATGCATAAATCCTTTGTTTATCAATCCAGATATTCAAGCAGGCCGCCCACAAAAAACAAGAAGGAAATGCATGACCAAGCAAACACCAAAATTACTTATACGTACCATTCCTGTAAGTGTATAATGATAGTCCTTTCTTTATCAATCTAGTTATTCCAAGTTTTCTGAGTGGAAATCTATAGCCAAAAATTGATCTTCCCTTTTTTACTTTTCCGGTATTACATTCTACCGTGTCTGACTTATTTCCATAGTTCTATTCTTGTACATATTTATGTTATGGTTCGCAGGAGCCCCAATCCCTGTCTATATGACAAACACATTTACATTTCCAGTGATATGTAACAAACTATTTTTTTTTTCATATATTCCAAATAAAACTATTATTTTGTCTCCTTATATATTTATGTGTTTCTTCCTAGATTTTTATCTTCATCTATGCTGAATGTGAAGTCATTCTGTTTATTTTACATATTTCGTATGTATAAAACTAAATATCTACTTTAAAAAATTGTGTATTTGCTATGTATAATTTATTCTCCCGAGGAACCTATAATTTGATACATTTCAATTTTTTGTATCCATGACCCATGTTTCAAAGAAAACTAATTCGTAAATGCTATGTATTTGGTCCTTTTGTCCACCGCCCTATGCAATAGACATTGGTACTATATTTTTTGTGCTTTTGTCCACCACCGTATGTAAAACCTATGTAAAGAAAACTAGGGACACAACCCCTTAAAATTTAAATAGTCTGCAGGTCCCATTGTCAATTTGTATATCACGGAACTCTAGGTGCTATTTGTAGGACACGGAACAACAAAACCCCGATTTTAAGGTCCCCAGTCCAAGAACCCACGATCCAAAAACTGGCTAAGTATGGAATGAGGGTTCCGTCCATGCTCTGATTCGGGAATACTAGTTTTTTTTTTTGCTTTTATGTGTTCCTATATTTTTATCTTCATCTATGTTAAATGTGAAGTCATTTTGTTTATTTTATCTCAATTTTTTTTTCCTGATGCATATTTTATCTTACCTAGTCATTTTCAAAATCAGGTATGACATAAATCACTCACTCAAATTTAAGATGTCATATTTCACACAGACACACACACACACACATATATATGTTTCTTTAAATTTCCAGAAATATGTAACATGTTTTAGTATTTTTTTTATATAAATGCCATAAAATTATATTCACTACTTTCTTTCTACTCAAACGTATAGAGAGTATGTCATTTCTTGCATCTTTACCACATGTCCTTCATACTGTTTTCCATAAAGGCCCTTAAAATTAAAATAGTCTGCAAGTCTGCTTCTCAAATTGTATATCACATAACTCTAGCTGCTCTTTGTAGGCCATAGAACAACATAGGCCCAATTTCCAGCCCGCATCCCGACAACCTGCGATCCTAAAATTGTCTAAGTATGGAATGAGGCCTCCGTGCAAGTATGGAATGAGGACTCCGTCTTTACTCTATAAAATCTCATCCCCATAACTTTTTAAGGTAGATATTTGTTATGTATAGTTTGTGGTCTCCACGAACCTATAATTTCATAAATTTCAATTTCTTGTGTTGAGGAGCCCCTGTTTTAAAGAAAACTAATTCGGGAATGCTATTTATTTGGTCATTTTCTCGACCACCCTATGTAACAGACATAGGTATTATACTTTTTGTCTTTTTCTCCACCAACGTATGTAAAACCTATGTAAGGAAAACTAATTCGCGAATGCTGAATATTTTGGACACGAGCCCCTTAAAATTCAAATAGTCTACAAGTCCAATTGTCAATTTGTATATTGTGGAACTGCTGGTGCTATTTGTAGGTCACAAAACAACAAAAACTCGATTTTCAGGTCTCCACCCCGAGAACCCACAATCCAAAAACTGGCTAAGTCAAAAACCTGCTCTATTAAAGAAAACTAATTCGGGAATGCTATTTTTTTCATACTTTTCTCCATCAGCCTATGTAACAGACGTCAGTACTAATTTTTTTGTTTTTTTGTCCACAGGCATATGTAAAAGGGAAAACTTATTTGAGAATGCTAAACTTGTTTTAATTAATTATAAATGATTTTATTGATAGAAAGATAAGTTATTGAGTTTATTATTTCAATTTCATTATTCGACACGAGCCCCTTCAAATTCAAATAGTCAGCAAGCCCGATTGTCAATCTGTATATCGCAGAACTCTAGGGGCTATTTGTAGGCCACAGAACAACAAAAGCCCAATTTTTATCCCGCCAGACTCACAACCCGCAATCCAAAAATTGAAATAGTTCGCAAAACAGTTTGTCAATTTGTATATCGTAGAACTCTCGGTGTTATCTGTAGCCAATAGAAAAACATAAACCCAATTTTCAGCCCGCAACCTTGACAACCCCGACATTTTTTAGCTCTATATATCTACTTAATCAAATTATATATTTGATTTTTGTAGGCCACAGAACAACAGAAGCCCAATTTTCAACCCGGCAACCCGAAAACCCGCAATCCAAAAATTCAAATAGTCCACAAGACCACTTGTCAATTTGTATATCGCGGAACTCTCGGTGCTATTTGTCGGCCACAGAACAACAAAAACACAGTTTTCTACTTGCCAGCCCGACAACCCCCATGCTCTATATATCTACTTAATCAAATTACATATTTGGTATCTATAATTTATGATGATGTTAGTTTTTTTGTAACATATGTACGCCCTTAAATTTGAAATAGTCCACAACTCCAATTGTCAATTTGTATGTCGTGGAACTCTTGGTGCTATTTGTAGGGCACATAACAACAAAGTCTGATTTTCAGCGCGCCAACCCGATAACCTGCGATCCAAAAAAATGCCAAGTATAGAATCTCTAAATAGTCTGCAAGACCGCTTGTCAATTTGTATATCGCGGAACTCTCGGTGCTATTTGTAGGTCACGGAACAACATAAGCCAAATTTTCAGCCCAACACCCCGACAACCCGGAATGAAGCTAACCCGGAATGAAGCTTTCGTGCATGCTCTATATATGTATAATTTCTCCTGTCCATGAACCTATAATTTCATATATTTCAATTTCTTCAGTTGAGGACCCCTTGTTTTAAAGAAAATTAATTGAGTATTGCTATTTTTTTTATTCTTTTGTCCACGAACCTATGTTACAGATGTTGTCCCTTAAATCTCAAATAGTCCACAAGTCCGATTGTCAATTTCTATGTAGCGGAACTCTGGGTGTTATTTGTAGCTCACAGAACAAAACAAGCCCAATTTTCTGCACAACCCCCATGCTCTATATATCTACTTAATCAAACTACATATTTGGTATCTATAATTTATGTTGATGCTAGTTTTTTTGTAACATACAAACGCCCTTAAATTTGAAATAGTCCACAACTCCAATTGTCAATTTGTATGTTGTGGAACTCTGGGTGTTATTTGTAGGGCACGGAACAACATAGTATGATTTTCAGCGCACCAGCCCGATAACCCGGGATCCAAAAAAAAGTACATATTTTGTATCTATAAAACTAAATATCTACTTTATAAAATTACAAATTTCATATGTACAATTTATGATGTCCACGAACCTATAACATAATAAATTTAAATTCATTTTGTATCCACCAACCCTTGTTTTAAAGAAAACTAATTCACCAATGCTATTTCTTTTGTGTTTTCATGTACTTCAACTTTCTGCCCACCTATCTGTACTAGGTGGCATTTATTCTCATTCCAAACTGGCACGAACTAAGGTGCCATACAACACTTTTTCTTCTTTGGATTTACTTTTAAGTACTTAAAATGAAAAACATGTTGTTAACAGTTATATAAACTGAAAAAAAAATGAACTTTAAAATAAGAATGAAAAATATTGTCCCTAACTCAACTAATAAAACTGTAAAAGCTATTCAACCGACGAAATGTCGTGAAAATATTAATAATGCTTCATTAATTAAGTGCAGGACAGGACAAGTTCACAGCAATGTGGCATGCATGCATGCAGCAACGAAGATCACCGACCCTGCCGGTTCCCAATACGAAACAGACATGAAACCGCAACCCTAATCATTCAGAGAAAAGCTAAAACTAATCCCATATCGACGGAGCTGTGATCAATATATACAATAAGCAACAAGAGGAGCAATTAACAGAGCGGCAAGAGAAGGCAGAGAAGAAGAGGAGGCCGCACGACCTGCTTGCGGGCTCGGGGATGGACTGGTCTCCATGTGGGCAGCGACTGTTCCACCTACCAGGAATATAATCATCACCAACACCGCCATTATCAATGCGCGCATGGCTGCCGCTCTTGATCTACAGACCTCCATCGCTATGAAAGCCCACTGTAAATTCCTCCTCAGATCTGATCGGGTTCTGCGAATTTTGAATACAGCGAAGATCGACTGGTAGCGATCGCTAAACTCCGCTCTTCTCTATAGGACTAAAGATAGATAGAACTATATATGGAGAGATTATGTTCTGGCAAGGTAGCTGCTTCTGCAATCCAAAGGAGAAATCCCTGCCTGCTCCGCTGGCTATTCGTCCTGATGGAGATGGGAGACCAGCTACAGTTGGGTGGTAGGTTTCTACAGGCTGGACGGCCCAGTCAATGACGGCCCAGTCAATGAACCGACATACACGTAAACGGTTGCTGTCCTCCACTCCCCATGTGACTGTTGGCTTAACAAAAGATAAAAGGGCCTGGTCCTACCTTCTGGAACCTTCTGGAATTCACAAAATTCATGCATTTGGCACTATATTATTTCTATAATTTTTCTTTAGCCATGTTCCAATATTTATAAATCATTAAAAGATTCTAAATCAGCATTAAGGTTGCATGCGTATATTTCAATGGTATATTAATGATTTTGAAACCGTTCTTAGATATAGGCACAAACGATTACAACAATAGCTGATTAATGAAGATAGGGATAAGGCCAATCATGTATAATATTGTTTGATTGCATTGATTGAAATTACGGTGTTCCGTTTACTAAGCGTAATAGAAGTATTCACAACATGAACAATAGACAAGGATATGATCATTCCCCACCGTTAGGGCAAGTAAATTCATGGCCCTTCCAAAGGGAACTAAAAAACGCATAGCATCATTTGAGGGTGCTTGGTGGTAGAGGATGATTTCCAAGTGACTATTTAGTAGTTTGAGTTATTTTTTAAAGGGAAGCGATTGTTGGAGTTGCAAACAAATTTGAGATTAATTATGTTCCTTCAAGTTATTATGGTTTTAGTGAAAAATATTGATCACCTTAAATCCCACCATAATTAATATGTTCATACATAGCTTTAGGTTAATATAAGAATAGAATTGTCAAATCTTTTTAGTGTGATTGGTTTTAATGGACCTCATTATGTAAGGTGACCTAGGTTTTAAACTTGGCTAGTTGAGAGAATACACCTAAAATCCATTCATGCTAACTGTTGGTGTGGCCCAATCTCGGTGCAATCCCTAGGTGATTTTGATGGCTTAGAGACCCATGGGTCATGGTTTCTTAGACCAAAGGCTAGTCTCGCAAGTCACAGAGAAACTAGCAAACAAAAAAACATAAGAATAGACTTGGAAGGTCACTAACAATGTTTTATTAGCCTTCTGTTTACGAGATAATTAATGAAATTTTTGCATAAAGATTTAGTTTAGTTTTTAGCCATAGAATTGAGAAATGGATGAACCATCTGTATTGGGTAAAACCCTAAGACCCTTTCTTTTCTCCCATGACCATGGTTAAGATCTTGAGACCCATCTCTCCTATCGAAAACTTGCTAAGGGTGCCCATATCCCATTCAAAGACCAACGATTCCATCTAAAAGGCCTCTATGGTGTTAATTTCCTCATTAATGGATTATGACTCCTTAAATATTAATTTAGGGCCTACTATCCTTTTTTCCTCCGTTAATCATGGTTAAGGCCTCAAGACCCATCCTTAGCATGCAAAATCTCACAATGATGCCCATATCCCTTTAAGAGGTCAAAAGTCCCTTTTAAAGGGCTTGTGTGGTCGTTTGCGGTTTAGCTACAAACCATAACCCTATAATATTTACTTTGGGTCAAAATGATTTGAATTTTATCACTTGATCATGGTCAATCCATTACACCCATATCTTGCATGCAAAACCTCCTTATGGTACCCATATCCCACTCAAGGACAAAAGTCCCTTCAAGATGGTTTACGTGGTGGTTTGAGGCTTTGTTCATGCCTCATAATCCCCTCAAAGAACTTAGTTTCCTTTATCAATCATGGTGAAGGACTTCAGACCCATTCTATTATGTAAAAACTCCTAATGGTGCACCTATACCACTTGTATGTCAAATATCCCCTTTAGAGGGGAATGTTATAGTTTGGGGGCTTGATCATGGTCCATTAGCCCAAGTGTAACGTCCCAAGCCACCCACAGGTCAGGCGTCGTCACTAAGTAAACATATTTTTCTTCTGATACCATTTTGTAACATCTTCGGCAACCCATGTCAGGCCATGCTACTCTAGAAAACTAACATGCTCGAGTATACACATATATATATCTAATTCAATTTTAACCAGACATAAAAATTATGTTCATACACATATTCTTGCGGAAGCGAAAATAACACATACAAATTTAACAGATGACTTACGTTCTACTATCACACAACATAATGCAGAAATAATAGTGAAATCATACATGTAGTAATCATAGAGAAAACCCATAAATATAACAACATATATAAATACACAACATGTAGCCAAACTTGGAAATAGTACTTATCTTTTAATTGAAGTACACCAACTGCATGCAGACCTTCCACAAACCTCCCAACCTTAGACCACACTGCTCATCACTCTCAGCAGTGGGTCACCCACGAGATGGGACTAAACTCCACTCGGCAAGGGATTCTTAGGCTAGGCAGGGACAACAAAAAGTTGCACAGTACAACAAGAAGAATTTCCTCCAAGGAGCCACTTAGGCCCATAGCCCACAGACTCTCATTCCCCACATTCTTGTCCTACCTCAAGAGTGTACACCTTCACTGTCACACAATCCATCGGCTGTTATACCTCCCTTTCCAGGGGTTTAGCAACAGGCTGGATCAGGAATTCTCATAGCTCTGTAGGTTCTACTGGACTTCCTCCAGGAGAGCTCACTTCCTTAGCAAACTCTCTCACCTGGAGAGAGTTGCTCATAAGACTGACAACCTGCTTCTTCACTCTCGCTCCTCAACACAAACGCATGGTAATGGAAACAACAAAAACTGGACATGGGGAATGATACTGACATGATAATATGTAGGCAACTCGTAGGTACATACACAACGAGGGTATCAATTCGGTCTTATCACAGATGTTCGGGGTGTTTCAAGAATTCCACAATGGCATTCCACGGTTATTGTGTCTTGTTGGGTGTGCTGGTCAATCAGGGTAACAGATGGCCAGCCTGGTCTGAATGGTCCCCATGGTCTGAATGGTCTGAATGGTGAGAACGGCCCCCCTAGATATGCATGCATTTTGGATGACACTTGTCTCTCCAGGAGCATGTTCCCCCCCACTTGGAACTCGTTCCTCTCCCTAAAGGAACTTAGGATAAATTAATATTCTCTTTACAACTTTTAGAATAATAATATATTATTCTATTATGCTCTTAAGCTTAGCCCTTCTTTCCTAGACTCACAACCCCAACCCTTTCCCTACCCAGTGGAGCTTAGTCCCCCATAACTCTTTCTTCGTGGTCAGTCTACATGCAACGATGTTGTTATATTAATAATAACATGCATAATTACATATACAAAATCAGGCCCACTTGCCTTAGCATCTAAGATCTTCGGCCTAATAAACAAATAAGCCTACCAGCTTATAATTACTTGACTCACCACCCTACAAAACATGTTACATTCATAATTACAATCAAGGCTCAGCCTTTGGATATTACAATCCACTCCCCTTATTTTTGCACTGTCCTTAGTGCAACGCATTTACACAACATCAACAAGATTTTCAAAATCTTAAAAAAGATGTGCGTATTCTACCCGCATAGCGTCTTTGTGCTCCCATTTTGCATCCTCGGGACCGTACCATGTCCACTGGACTTTTACAAGACCTGTGGCTCGATTATGCAGTTGCTTGTTTTTCTGGTCCTGTATGCACACCAAATGTACATGAAAAACGCTTACTTGCTCCACCTGAATCACATTCCAATCAATAACATGATTAGCATCCGGTATATATTTCTTAAGCAATGAGACATGAAATACATTATGTATAGACATATATGCAGGAAATGCAAGCATATAAGCTACTGGTCCAATCATCTCTAGGATTTCAAATGATCTACAATATCCAGCTGCCAACTTGGAACAGTTTTTGAGCTTCATGGAACTTATGTTGGCTTTCACGATCAAGAAAACATGATCCCCCACTTTAAATTCCTTGTGATTTCTTCTCTTGCCATCACATATTTTTTTTCCTTTCTTGGGAAACCTTCAAATTTTGTTTAATCTTCAACATTTTCTCTTCCATTTCCTTGAGCAACTTTGGCCCATCCACTGCCCTATCAGCTGGGTTGTCCCAACTTACTGGGGTGTTGCACTTTCTTCTATAAAGTGCTTCAAAGAAGCTCATCTTCAGTGATGCTTGATACCCATTGTTGTAGGTAAATTCTACCAAGTGTAGATAATATTCCCATTTCGATGGTTTGTCCATCACGTACATCCTTAGCATATCCTCTATCAGTTGGTTCACCCTTTATTTTTTCCCATCAGACTCAAGATGATAGGTTGTGCTAAATTTCAGATTTGTTTTGAACCCTTTGAATAACCCCTTCCAAAACTTTGAGCTAAACTTTGGTTCTCTTTCAGACACAATTGTCTTAGGTATGTCATGCAAGTGTGCTACTTCCCTCATTTAAATATCAACAACATTTGTTTCCTTGTGAGTAACCTCCATATAAATGAAATGGGCAACTTTAGTAAGATTTTCCACCACCACCATGATTGCATCATGTTGCTTGCTTGTTATGGGCAATCCTATGATGAAATCCATTGTCACCACTTCCCAATTCCACTGAGGAATGGGTAATTGTCGCAGTAACTCAGCTGGGTGTCTATTCTCAACCTTGACCCTTTGACACTCCAAGCATTTAGCTATGTACTCAGGAATCTCCCTCTTCATGCCTGACCAATAATATTGACTCTTGACTGTTGAAATTGTTTTCTGATATCCTAGGTGTCCTGCATAAGGTATATTGTGCATTTATTTTAAAATCGTACTCCTCAATTCAGGGGAATTGGGTACATAAACTATGTTTCTGTACAAGATAACTACATCAATTCCCAATTCATAATCTTCAACTTTCTACTACATTTTACCTTGCTGCAATTTTGTTACCAATTCCATGTACGACAAATCAACTTTTGCAATCTCATAAATTATGCCTTTTATATTCTTCTGATACATGCTAATGAATGTAACATGCAGTTCATGCACTCTCCTGTTGAGTGAATCAACCACCTTGTTCTCCTTTCCTTTTATGTTCTTTATATCAAAGTCATACTCATAGAGGAATTCCAACCATCTACTTTGCCTAACATTCAAGTAGGTTGATCAAACAAATATTTCAGACCGTTATGGTCTGTCCTCAACTCAAACCTATTTCCCATGAGGTAGTGCCTCCACTTCTTCAAAGCGTGCACTATGGTTGCCAACTCCAAATCATGAGTGGCATAGAGCCTTTCATCATCTTTCAATTTTATGGACTCCAAACATATCACAAATACATTCTGACTAAGGACTCCTCTTAGTCCTTCTTTAAACGCATCTATGCAAACCAAGAAATTTTCATTTGGATTAGCAATCTGCAAAATTGGAGCATTGGTTAACAACTGCTTCAATTGTTGGAAGCTCATTTCCCATACTGTTGTCCATTGAAACTTCTTCCCCTTCCTTTGCAAGGAAGCGATGGGATGAGCTATTCACAAAAACCCTACAATGAACCTTCTATATTATCCATCTAGACCCATGAAGGATCTGACTTATGTCATAATCTTAGGTGTTTTCCACCCTTTAATGGCCTCAATATTTTTAGGGTCCACTGCTATCCCTTCTTCAGGTATTATATGCCCCAAAAAGTGAATAATGTTTTTATAAAATGAACACTTGCTCAATTTGGCATACAACTTCTTCTCTCTTAGCACTTGCAACACCATCCTCAAATGATTCTCATGATCTTCTTCCAACTTGGAATATACAAGGATGTCATCCAAAAATATATTAACAAACTTGTCTAAATATTCTCGGAAAACAACATTCATTAGGCACATGAACACAACTAGCGCATTTGATAATCCGAACAACACCACTGTGAATTCATAATGACCATACCTTGTACTGAAGGTGGTCTTGTTGACATCTTCCTCTTTAATCCTTACCTTATGGCATCCTGACCTGAGATCTATCTTTGAAAATATCCTTGTATCCTTCAACTGATAGAAGAGATCATCAATCCTTCGTAGAGGATAATTGTTCTTTATAGTCACTTTGTTCAACTATATGAAATCGATGCACAATCTCAATGTCCCATCTTTCTTTTTCATGAACAAGACTGGCACCCCAAGGTGACACATTTGGGCGTATATACCCATTCTTCATAATCTCTTCAAGTTGTATTTTCAACTCCTTCAACTATGGTGTACTCATTCTGTAAGGAGTCTTTGATACTGGAGCTTCCCTAGGTATCAAATTTATAGAGAAATCAATATCCATCTTTGGGGGTAGTCATGGTACCTCCTTGAACACATCTTTAAAATCATATATGAGCACTTTATTATCTCTTCTAACCACAATATGTATTCATTAACATCATCAACCATATATCATCAATATATCATGAGCAATATAAATCAACATGTCATAATATACATCCATAGAAACACAATACACCAGAATTTACGTGGAAACCCAAATGGGAGAAAATGACATAATGATTTTCTTATATATCAAAATAATACATTCATTGGAAGCACCAACTTCCCAATTCTCCAACTACAACTGGAAGGATGATACAACCCCATATTTACAGGCTCTAACCTGAAGGAATTTGCATCTCGTTGAATAATCTTCCTCTAACCAGAAGGAGGCTAAACCACTGTGATTCTCAGGCTCCAACTTAAAGGAATATCCAACTCCCTATTTTCTTCAGATACAACTGGATGGAGGATACAAGCCCCTTTCCTTTCCCTATCCTACAACCCTGAAATATAAATGTAGACCAACTGTCACTGCCACTATCACTATCACTATCACTATCACTATCACTATCATTGCCATGCTCAATGTCATTATCACTGTCACTATCATTGTCACATCAACCTATCACTGTATCCAACCTGTCATTGTCACTATAACATCAACCTGTAACCTCCACCATCAACCTATGCTATACCAAAATATGAACCATGTCATCCATCAACTATGTACCAACATATATGCATCAATCATAAACAAAAAATTATACCAACTACAACATCAATGATAAGTATCCCATCATGTACCATATTTCAAACATGAATACATCTTGTATAATATACCATAGCATCAATCAACTATAGACCTGTACCATATCATCAATAAAGAACTAATGCATATCTCTCATGCATATGCCACCATACATCAAGTGTATACCTCAACCATGAATAATCATCTCAAAGATATGAACCATAAGAACCATGCCATATGATGAACCAGATATACCAAAATTCCTTACTCAATCATGTACCCAATATGTACCTCAATCATGTTTCAAAACCTCATCAATATTCCAAGTATGCATGAAGCTTTCACCACATCATAATCAAGCATAACCTTCACAACAAGTAGACAAACATACCAGTACCTCTGTAACTGACCTACAACATTGAAATGCTAACATGTAGGTTATCTTCTATCTTTAGGGACCTAGTACCAACAATTCCCCCAAACTTGTCTTATCCTCATGGTACTAATACATATTGTCTCGCGGGGCCTCGCATGACAGGTATAGTGCAATCCACGGGAATTCCTCGTGAGAAATTAGTATTCTAACCCGCGAGGATAAAACAAAATAGGGTTTCCTTAGAGATTCCCACTCAGCATTGCAATGTTGAGACTCCCGTACTCCTTAGTCTTCTCTACCTCATATTTTACCATTACAAACTTATCCAAAAGATCACTAATTCACTAGAATGTATTCAATAAAATAAGTGAGTGAATGTACTTATGAATGACTCCTTGAGGTGTATTTATAGTTTATCTAGATAAACTCTTTCCTCAAACTTAGGGGCTTAAATTTCTTGTTACAACCACTTTACCCTTTCATTAAATACTTATAACAAACTAGGGGCTTCTTGATGATTCTTTGGGGCTTCTAACTTTAGAAGGCCATAACACCTCAACCGTGAAGAACTCCGTGGCGCACCACCTATCACCAAAAATAGAATGAAGAGGACTATCCATCCATGAGTGAGTTACCTTCATTTATTTCATCCTTCGTGACCTAATTCCATGATAAACTACGTGATCCTTAACCATACTTAGGGGTTTCTTGTAGACTTCTTCAAAGTGTCTTCCTTTGAGGTCCATGCTTAGACCTATGCCATAAGGGGACCACTTTGGAGACTTCTCCAAATACACCCATCACATGAGTTGACATCAATCCAATACTCATTGACATCAATGACAACCAATTTTCCAACAATGTCCCCCTTTGGAATTGATGGAAACATTGATGGCATGGGAACACTCATGCTCCTGGCCATTCTCCCCCTGTCTCTATGCATCTTTTATTTCTCTTTGTTTCCATGCATATGTTCTTTCTCTTACACTTTTTCATCAATGGAAAAGGGTAATCATCCTTGGGGATTCTCCCCCTATATACAAGCCTCTACTTTCTCTTAATGGTGATTCCTCATCTAAAACTTTAATGTATATGAAAAGAATTCAAAATATTCTTGACCTATATTCTTCAATTCTTCTTCTATTCTCCCCCTATCATATTGTTCCTGAAGCCATGTGATTCATTGTGGGGAAGAAAATATTCAATGTTTTTGTCGAAGATACTCAAATCTATCCCTCGGAAGAGGTTTGTTGAAGATATTTGCAATATGTTCTTTTTTCCCAATGTACTCTAGATTGATGTTCTTCTATGTAGCTTTTCGTAGAAAGTGATACTTGATTGAAATTTGTTTCATCTTGGAATGCATCACTAGACTCTTGGCGGTACTAATAGCATTGGTGTTATCACAGAGTATTAAAATGGGCTCATCATACCTCACTTGTATATCCTCCAGGGTTTGCTTCATCCATAGAACTTGAGTGCATCAATCTACCGCTGCAATATATTATTTTTTTGTTGTGGGAAAATATATTGAATATTTTTTCTTGCTTATCCACGATGCTAGACAATCACCCAAGTAAAAGGTTTCTCCACTTGTACTTCTTCTATCATCAATGCTACCTCCCCAATATTCATATGTGTGGGAAACCAAATATAGATATTTCTCTTTTGGATACCATAATCCAAATTCTTGTGTTGCCTTAAGATATCTAAAGATTCTCTTTACCGCCATAACATGCGCTTCTTTTAGTGGTGCTTGAAATCATGCAGCTTATCCAACTACTTGCATCACATCAATTCTCGATGTTGTCACATAGAGTAGACTACCAATTATTGATCTATAGAGTCTTTGATCTACATCCTTCGATTCATCATCCTTTCTCTATTTGCAGCTGGTCTGCATAAGAGTACTCACGGGTTTGAAATCTTCCATTCCAAACTTCTTAAACATTTCGCTGCTATACATGGTATTAGATATGAAAATACCTTTATCACACTAACATATATGTAATCCAAAAAGAAAATTCAATGAGCAAATACATTTCAAACTCATTTTTCATATCTCTGGAAAACTTCTGGCTCATCGTATCATCATCACTTCCGAAGATGATGTCATCTACATAAACTTCAATTATCAATATATTGTCTTGATCCAATTTTATGTAGATATAGTTTTCTACATTACACTTCATGAATCCTTGTTTTTGTAGATACCTATCCAATATTTAATACAATGCTCTAGAGCCCTGATTAAGTTGATAAAATTCCTTCCTTAGTCTGCAAAAATAATCTTCCCTTTCTGACAAGATAAATCCTTTTGGTTGTTCAATATAGACCTCTTATTATAATTCTCCATTAATAAAAGTTGACTTAACATCCATTTGATATACTTTGATTCTTTTGGAACATGCATAAGATAATATCAATTTGTTTGCTTCCATCCTGGAAACTAGAGAAAATATCTCTTCAAAAAATCTTCCTTCAATCTGAGTGTATCCTTTGGACACTAAAATTTCTTTTTTTCTGGTTACCTGTCCATCCTCGTTCAGTCTGTTTTTCAAAACCCGCTTTGTACCAATCACATTCTTGTTCTTCAGTCTTGGAACCAGTTCCCATGTGTCATTCTTCTCTATCTGATCCAATTCCTCATCCATATCCTTGATCCATGTTCATCTTTGTTGGCCTCTTCAAAATTGCTTGGTTCAACTGTAGATAAAAATCCTCGGTATTTTTGTTATCGTGAAAGTATTCTTCTTCTCGTTTCAAATACTGCATTTTAATTCCCAATAATCTTTTCTGGTGGATTATTTTTCTGTACTCTTCGGCTAGGTGTCTTAGGAGAAATTTGTTGCTCATCTTCTTCTTGTTCTTCTTCATGTTTCTCTTCCTCATCTGCTTCTTCTTCTACTTCTTATTCTTTTAGATATTCCTCTTCATATAGCACTTATGAATATTTGCTTCCTTCTTTTCCCTTTCGTACATCAGTCCCGTCAATCGTTACATTGATGCATTCTACGATTTTTTTGAGTCTTGGATTGAAACATTTATATTATTTTATTTTGCTTGAATACCCAACTAGTATTCCCTTATCTTCTCGGGAGTTAAATTTTCCAAGCCTTCCATCTTCACTTTTGGTATAACATTTTCTTACAAATACTCTGGAATGCTTCACATTCTCTGGTCTTCCTTTCCATAACTCATCGGGAGTCTTATCATTGTTACTTATGAGCATTCCTCTATTCAGTATGTGGACTGTTGTATGTACTTCTTGTGCCCAAAATATGTCACTCAACTCGCAATATTTCAACATGGTTCTAGCTATTTCTTGTATTGTTATGTTCTTCCTTTCGACAACTCCATTTTTTTGAGGTATGCTAGATGCTAAGAATTGTATTTTTATTCCATGTTCTCTACAAAAGTTTTTGAATTCCTTTGATATAAATTCTCCTCCATTGTTTGATCTTAAACATTTTATTTTCGGTTCCATCTTGGTTTCAACCATATCATTATATATATTGAAGTGTATGAATTCCTCTAACTTCTTCCCGAGAAAGAAAACTACAGTCAATAGATTGTGTATTCATCAACCAATAGCATCAAGTACTACTCGCCATTTATTCCATTCAATATTGTAGGTCCACATAGGTTAATGTGTATAATCTCTGATGGTTTTTTCGTGGATTACTCTTTTGATTTGAACTTGGTCCTAGTTTTTTTTCCCTGGAGACAATGCTTGCATAGAGTATTTGTTGGCTTGGATATCTCGGGCATGTCTCTTACTGCTTCCTTTCTATTGATTTTTAAAATTTTATCAAAATTTAAGTGACCCATTCTTTTGTGCCAGAGCCAACTTTCATCATCCTTTCCTAGGAAACATCTTTCTGTTCCAGTTTGATTTAGTACATATATGTTTCTTGGATTTATTACAACTGTATCCACCAACTTGCCTGATCCTTCTTTCTTTGTCTCACATTTATTTGAGTCAAGCATAATTCTATGTCCTTGATCACACATTTGAATTACACTTAGAATATTGTGCTTCATGTCTTTGACTAGTAAAACATTTTCTTCCCTAGCATCCTTGCTTCCAAGATTGATTATGCCTCTTCCTATAATTTTGGATGAGTTTTCATTCCCAAATGAAACCGATCCATCTCTTTTCTTCTTCAATGATAGAAACATATCCTTATCACTTGTCATATGCTTTGAGTAGCCATTTTCAACATACCATCCACATTTCTTGTGTTGAGCTTGTAGGAAAATCATGCATTCTTCAATGTTGGATTGATCATGCTTCCTTCTCCATATCCTCTATGGTTCCTTTCTGTGAATATTTATATTCTATTGTGATTCTCTAGAAAGAACAATCAATATACAATCTTTGGCCATGTGTCCAAAGTTGTTACACTTTTATCATTCTACTTCAACACTCAAGGATTCAAATATGTTGTAGCTTCTTCTCATTGATTCCTAAGTCCTTCTTGGATAACCATTTCTTGTGTAGACTTCATCGTTTCTTTTGTTCTTGGTATTGGATATAGAATTCACAACATTGTGACAAAAATTATTACATGAATAACATAAAACAAGAAAATAGTTTGATACCAGGGAGTGGAAGATATTCTAAATGGTGCTTCTCTTCTGAATCCTTCTTCTTCTCAGGGTCTTTATATTGTGGGTTGTTGTTGATTCTGAATTATGAATCCTCTAGGTGGTGCAGTATCTTTTCCTTCTTGGATTTTATTCATTCTTCCTTCTTAGGATAGACTTTGATTGTTTCTGCATAGCTTCTTTAATATCTATTCTTGGAGCTATAGCCTTTCTCTATCTAGTTATATCATATTCTGGATCTATCATAGTATGGCTTCTGACTGTTGATGATATCATCCAATACTTTGGTGCTATTCTTCTATTGAATATATTTTCTTAGAGTGACTATTTAGGCTTCCAAGCTTTCAATCATATTCTCCTTTTCTTATAACTGACCTATGAGTGCTTCTTCAATCCTTTTGTCTTCTTCTACTTGGATCTTCAATTTTGTGATTATCTTCTCTATTTCTTCTGAGGAATTTTCCAATCCTTCTTTCTTCTTTAACTCATCCTTGAGTGAAATAATTTTATTTCTTTCTCTATTTCTTCTAAGGAACTGATTAATTCTTCTTTGATATAGTGCAACCTGCGGGAATGCCTCGTGAGAAATTAGTATTCTGAACTGCGAGGATAAAAAAAACTAAGGTTTCCTCAGATATTCCCACTCACCATTGCAATGTTGAGACTCCCATACTCCTCAGTCTTCTCTACCTCATATTTTACCATCGCAAACTTATCCAAAAGATCACTAGTTCACTAGAATGTATTCAATAAAATAAGTGAGTGAATGTACTTATGAATGACTCTTTGAGGTGTATTTATACTTTTTATAGATAAAATCTTTCCTCAAACTTAGGGGCTTCTTAAATTTCTTGTTACAACCACTTTACCCTTTCATTAAATACTTGTAACAAACTAGGGGCTTCTTGATAATTCTTCGGGGCTTCTAACTTTACAAGGCCATAACACCTCAACCATGAGGAACTATGTGGTGCACCACCTATCACCAGAAATGGAATGAAGAGGAATATCCATCCATGAGTGAGTTACCTTCATTTACTTCATCCTTCATGACCTAATTCCATGATAAACTACGTGATACTTAACCATACTTAGGGGTTTCTTGTAGACTTCTTCAAAGTTTCTTCCTTTGAGGTCCATGCTTAGAGATATGCCATAAGGGGACCAATTTGTATAATTTTCCAAATACACCCATCACATCAGGTGACATAAATCCAATACTCATTGACATCAATGACAACCAATTTTCCAACAATCTCCCCCTTTGGAATTGATGGCATGGGAACACTCATGCTCTTAATCATTCTCCCCCTGTCTCTATGCATATTTTATATCTCTTTGTTTCCATGCATACGTTCTTTCTCCTCCTCTTTGTTATCAATGGAAAAGGGTAATCCTCCTTAGGGATTATCCCCATATCTACAAGACTCTACTTTCTCTTAATTGTTCTTCCTCGTGTAAAACTTTGATGTATATGAAAAGAATTCAAAATATTCTTGACCTATATTCTTCAAGTCTTCTTCTATTCTCCCCCTATCTTAATATTCCTGAAGCTGCGTGAATCATTGTGGGGAAACAAATATTCGAATTTTTTGTCGAAGATACTCAAATCTATCCCTCGAAAGAGGTTTGTTGAAGATATCTGCAATATGTTATTTTTTCCCAATGTACTCTAGCTTGATATTCTTCTATATATCTTGTTCCCGTAGAAAGGGATACTCGATTGTAATTTGTTTCATCTTGGATTCCATCACTAAACTCTTTGCAATACTGATAGCATTGGTGTTATCACAGATTATTAAAACAGGCTCATCATACCTCACTTGTATATCCTACAGGGTTTGCTTCATCCAGAGAACTTGAGTGCAACAATCTACCATTGCAATATGTTATTTTTTTGTTGTGAGAAAAGATATTGAATATTGTTTCTTTCTTATCCATGATACCAGACAATCACCCAAGTAAAAGGTTTCTCCACTTGTACTTCTTCTATCATCAATGCTACCTTCCCAATATTCATATGTGTAGGAAACCAAATATAGATATTTCTCTTTTGGATACCATAATCCAATTTCTTTTGTTGCCTTAAGATATCTGAAGATTCTCTTTACCTCCATAACATGTGCTTCTTTCGATGGTGCTTGAAATCATGCAACTTATCCAACTTCTTGCATCACATCAAGTCTCAATGTTTTCACATAGATTAGGCTACCAATTATTGATCTGTAGAGTCTTTGATCTACATCCTTCGATTCATCATCCTTTCTCAATTTGCAACTGGTATGCATAGGAGTACTCACGGGTTTGAAATCTTCCATTCCAAACTTCTTTAACATTTCGTTGTTATACTTTGTATGAGATATGAAAATACCTTTATCACACTGACATATATGTAATCCAAAAAATAAATTCAATGAATAAAGATATTTCAAAATCATTTTTCATATCTCTGGAAAAAAATTGGCTCATCCTATCATCATCAATTTCGAAGATCATGTCATCTACATAAACTTCAATTATCAATATATTGTCTTGATCCACTTTTATGTAGATATTTTTTTCTACATTACACTTCATGAATCCTTGTTGTAGATATCTATCCAATATTAAATATAATTCTCTCGGGGCCTAGTTAAGTCCATATAATGCCTTCCTTAGTTTGCAAAAATAATCTTCCCTTTCTGATAGGATAAATCCTTCTGGTTGTTCAATATAGACCTCTTATTATAATTTTCCATTAAGAGAAGTTTACTTAACATCCATTTGATATACTTTGATTCTTTTGGAACATGCATAGGATAATATCAATTTGATTGCTTCCATCCTGGAAACTAGGGAAAAGGTCTCTTCAAAATCGTTTCTTTCAATCTAAGTGTATCCTTTGGACACTAACCTTTCTTTTTTTTCTGGTTACCTGTCCATCCTTTTTTAGTTTGTTTTGGAAAACCCACTTTGTACCAATCACATTCTTCTTCTTCAGTCTTGGAACCAATTCCCATGTGTCATTCTTATCTATCTGATCCAATTCCTCATCCATATCCTTGATCCAATGTTCATCTTTGTTGGCCTCTTCAAAATTGCTTGGTTCAACTTTAGATAACAATCCTAGATGTTGTTGTTCTGGAGAAAGGCTTCTTCTTCTCATTTCAAATCCTGCATATTTATTCCCAATGTTCTGGTGGATGATTTTTATGTACTCTTCGGCTAGGTGTCTTAGGAGAAATTTGTTGCTCATCTTCTTCTTATTCTTCTTCAGACTGCTCTTTCTCATCTCCTTCTTCTTCTACTTATTATTCTTTTAGATATTCCTCTTCATATTGCACTTATGAATATTTGCTTCCTTCTTTTCCCTTTTGTACATCAGTCCCGTCAATTGTTACATTGATGCATTCCATGATTATTTTGAGTCTTGGATTGAAACATTTATATGCTTTTCTTTTGCTTGAATACCCAACTAGTATTCCCTTAGCTGCTCAGGAGTTAAATTTTCCAAGCCTTCCATCTTCTCTTTTGGTATAACATTTTCTTACAAATACTCTGGAATGCTTCACATTCTCTGGTCTTCCTTTCCATAACTCATAGGGAGTCTTATCATTATTACTTATGAGCATTCCTCTATTCAGTATGTGGACTATTGTATGTACTTCTTGTGCCCAAAATATCTCACTCAACTCGCAATCTTTCAACATGGTTCTAGCCATTTCCTGTATTGTTTTATTCTTCCTTTTGACAACTCCATTTTGTTGAGGTATCCTAGATGCTAAGAACTGTCTTTTTATTCCATGTTCACCACAGAAGTTTGTGAATTCCTTTGATGTAAATTCTCCTCCATTGTTTGATCTTA
This sequence comes from Picea glauca, assembly GCA_000966675.3. Classification (NCBI taxonomy): domain Eukaryota; kingdom Viridiplantae; phylum Streptophyta; class Pinopsida; order Pinales; family Pinaceae; genus Picea; species Picea glauca. The sequence continues at coordinate 497,972 of JZKD02S1782901.1, forward strand.
AAGACTTTATTTTTTATTCCATCTTGGTTTCAACCATATCATTATATATCTTGAAGTGTATGAATTCCTCTAACTTCTTCCTGAGAAATAAAACCGTAGTCAATAGATTGTATTCCAACAGAGGACGAACACCTTCAATAACCACTCACATAACCAGATCAGAGATCAACACACCGATGTTTTCACATGGTAAAACACCTACGGGGAAAAATGCATGGCCCCATCAAATGCGACCACTTGGAGCAGTTTATTAATGCAAAGAAAAATATTACAGAGAGATTTTACAAGAGATTTTCTCACAATCGATCAACGACAAATGACCCTCCATGCTCTTTAAATAGAGATCATGGATCAATCGGGTGTTAATCCATGGATCAATGGTTGTTAATATTGAGGAGAGTATGAACCGTCAGATCACTCTATGTCGGGAACATATCGTGACCGTCATATTTCCTAACTACAAGTGCATACTAATGCATACTAAAGAAACACACTACAAAACACACTTTTATCTAACGACACAATAGACCAAGTATATCTTAACTAACTCCTAAGTGTCTAAATATCCTAACATCCCCCTTTAAGAACAACTTGGGATAGGATTGGAGGATTTACAATAGTGACACAATAGGAGAAGGAAGGAGGAATTAGAGCCCATCCCCCCTTAATGACAACTTCCTGAACCCCTAACATAGATCGAAGTTTGGAAAAATTTGCTTATGTAAGAGACTTTGTGAAAATGTCTGCAACTTGATCTTCTGTAGAGAAAAAGAGCACTTCAATAACTTGATCATGAATGAGATTTATGATGAAGTGAATGTGTAGCTCGATGTGTTTTCTACGCTGATGTTGAACTGGGTATTTGGCGAGCTTGATGGCACTCTGATTGTCACACCAAAGGCTGGTCGGATGTTGGTGCTGGAATCCAAACTCTGAAAGGATCTGTCAAAGCCATAGGGCTTCCTGACTTACATTTATCATTGCTCGATACTCTACTTCTGCTGAAGAAAGTGAAATAGCTTGTTGTTTCTTACAAGCCCAAGTGATAGGTCCTGAACCAAGGCTAAAAACATAACCTGTAGTAGAATTCTGATCATTAGGGTCGCTGACCCAGTCTGAATCAGTGAAACCAACCAATAAAGGAGTCCCCCTTGGACTGTAATGTATCTCGAACTAAACTGTACCATGAACATAGTGAAGTATCCTTTTATCTTATTTCCAATGGATTTCATGGAGAATTTTCATATACCGGGCAACAAGACCAACAACAAAGGAAAGATCTGGACGGGTATGAGTCAAGTATAAGATGCTACCAACTAACTGATGGTACAGGGTGGCATCAACTTCAGGAGAAGTACATGTGGAAGTAATCTTGACTCCAGACTGGAAGGGAGAAGGGGTTGGTTTACAATCATCCATGTGAAAGTGACTAAGAAGGTCACAAGCATACTTAGACTGGGAAAGAAAAATTCCTTCATTGGTTTGCAAAACTTGGAGGCCAAGGAAATAGTGCAAAAAGCCTAAGTCTGTCATTTCAAATTTCGTCTTAAGGTTGGTTTTCACATGGTTTAAAATTTTTGAGTCACTACCAATAAGGATAAGGTCATTAACATAAAGGACAAGTATTATGAGATGTCATCCTACTTTCTTGGTATAGACATTAATATCAAAATCGAATCTAGAGAATCCAGTGGCAATAAGAAATCTATCCATTTTGGCATACCAATCTTGGGGAGCTTGCTTGAGACCATAAAGATATTTCTTGAGGCGACAAACAAGGCTAGAGTCATTATGGACATAGCCAGGAGGTTGTTCCTTGTAGATTTCTTCTTGCAAATCTTTGCGCAAGAAGGCGGATTTAACATCCATCCGATGGACCTCCCATTTATGTGAGGCAGTAAGGAAAAGAACAAGGTGGATGGAATTCATTTTTGCTACAGGGGCAAAGGTTTCATTATACTCAATTCCTTCAACTTGGGAAAATCCTTTGGCAACTAATTGAGTCTTGTGTCTTTCAACACTTCCATCTGATGCATCTAACAAGTTTTCTTCCTTTTGGAAGAGGTACAATATCCCAAGTATCGTTTTCCATTAAAGAATGATACTCTTCATTCATTGTTGTATCCCAATCTGGATGACCTGAAGC
>JZKD02S1782901.1:500203-512202 GCA_000966675.3 Picea glauca
CCCAATCTGGATGACCTGAAGCCTCTTCAGATGTCTCTGGATCATGATTTTCTGAAACTTGAGCCAAAATAGAAGAGGCTCGCTGGAACTGTGAACGTGTCTGTCATTGATCTGAAGGATCACCAACAAGATCACCAATTGTTTCTTGTGTTGAACGGACCCATCTTGTAAGCGATGGAGTTGGTGTTGGTTCAGGTTCAAAGGACTCATCTGGAGGAGGGTGAGTAGGCAGAGGTGGATTTTCATCCTCACTGTCATCATTTGAAGAAGAAACCATATCATAAGAAGGCACAAATGTTGATGAAGGCTTGCAGTCCGAAAAAGGCACAATCGTCGAATTAGGCTCACAGGCCAAAGAAGGCACAAACGTCGAATTAGGCTCGCAAGCCAAGAGATTTTCATCAAATTTAACATCTATTCTAATAATAATTTCATTACAATGTGATGGAAGAAGTCTGCAACCTTTGACATCTTCAAAATAACCAAAAAATATGCATTTCTCACTTTTAGGCTACAATGCTTTCATTTTCTCATTAGGAATGTGATCCCATGCTATACTCCCAAATACATGAAAGTGACTTACATCTCATTTAATTTTTGTCCAATCTTCTTCTGGTGTTGTATTTTTAAGAGACTTTGTGGGAGTGTGATTTACTATGTAATTTGCACAGTTGATGGCTTCCGCCCAATACTTTAGACTTAATCCCTTAGATTGGATCATACAATTAGCCATTTATTTTAATGTGCGGTTCTTTATCTCAACAACACCATTTTGTTGTGGTGTATATGGAACAATGTGATGCATTTGGATTCCCTATGTAGTGCAGTAATTTGTAAAATTATTGTTCACATATTTGCCTCCATTATCTATTCTAAACCTTTGAATTTGATGTCCAGATTGCTTTTCTACAAGGGCCTTGTAGGCAAAAAACTTGTCAAAAACTTCTCTCTTAAGTTTTAAGAAGTAAAACCAAGTACGTCTGGAAAATTCATCAATGAAATTTAAGAAATACTTGCACCCAGAAAAAGAAGGAGAAGAAAGTGGACCACACAAATCACTGTGAACAAGTTGCAAAGAACCCGAGGTGTGCCAAGAGGCACGTTTTTCAAAACTATCCCAATGATGTTTGTCGAGAACACAACTGGCACAAACACCATCTCTACATGAAACAAGAGGAAGACCAGTCACCATCTGTTGATTACATAGTTGTTGGAATGAGCAATAGTTTAGATGACCAAATCGTTCATGCCAAAGTTTTCTCAAGTCATCTCTATGAGCAATAGAAACTCATAACCCAAAGTTGTAAAACTTGTACAACCTGGTAATATCATCAACGATTCCAGTTGCAAGAACATGATTAGGATCTTTTAGATCCCTGATTACAACTTGGTGAGGTGAAAACTCTACGGTCTTACCTTCACCTGAATGAGTGATTTGATATACTGGTAGAAGGTTACAAAAAAGACTTGGAACACATAATACATCATTGAAATGGCCATTTTCTACTTGTACTATTCCAGATCCTTCAACACTAAAGATCTACCATCACCAACAAATATTTTCTTGGTGTTCCATTCATTTAGAGTATAAAATATGTCTCTATACTTAGCCATATGATAAGATGCTCCAAAATCAATAATCCACTTATCAGAAGTAGAAGTAGAAGGTGTATTGAAGGAGAAACCAGAAGTAGAAAGTGCATGTCCATGAGAAGAAGAAGAAGAAGTAGAATCAATACTGATGTTGTGATTCTTCATCGTTGCTTCTAAAGATGCTATCTTCTTGAAACATTTGGACACATCATGACCATATTTATCACAAAAGTTGCAATGTTTGTTAGTATTCTTGTTTTTATATTTTGCTCCTTTGTCTCCATTAGGAGCAAAAGTTGTCTGAGTGGGTTTGGGACCCTTATATTGCTTGTTGTTGTGGCGATGATGTTGCTTCTTGGGATTCTTGGGTTTATCTTTTTCATGGAAAACTAAGGCTTTGTTGGAGGTACCTACAGTGTTGATCACTCCAAGTTGTACTAGCTTAATCAAAGAATCACAAAAGTTCTAAAGACTGGGTTTTTGATAAGATGCCCCTACAGCCTCTTGTATGACATAAAAGGTAGATACAAACACATAATATGCACTACCTAGCTTAGAAAGAATAAGATAGATGCAACGATCTTCATCTATCTTTATCTTACATTCACATAAAGTTTTAAGTGTTTTAAACTTAGATAGATAGTCTTCAATGCAAGAAAAATCACTTGGACTCAAAGTTAGTACTTGATTTTCTAACTGTTGTGCTTGAATAATATTGTGTTTACCAAACAGAGATTCAATCTTTTACCAAGCTTCTTTTGGTTTTTCAATTGATTGAAGATGGAACCTTAAATCGGGAGAGATGGACATTCACATTAATCCACGTGCTTCATAATTCCTATTATCCCATTTAGATTTCTTATCAGCATTAGTGGGTTATGTTTCCTTTCCCAAGGTAATCCGGTACAAGACTTTACTTCTTAATAAATCCTCCATATGAGATTTCCATTGGAAGTAGTTGGTGTTGGTAAGTAAGAGATTACTTGTAGAAGCCATATTAAATATGTAGATAATACTGATTTAAAAATTGAAACTGATGATTTGAATAGAAATATCTCGAAAATTTATGCGGTTTTAAAAAAAACAGCACTGAAAACGAACTTCGGATGTGAGAGTTATGCCATTTTTAAAAAAGGCATAGATGTGTTGACGGGTGAAATTGATCGTCCGTCAACTGGAAGAGCGAGTCCGGTCCGGGGTTGTCTAAATAACCTAATTCGTTTGGTGTAACTCGTTCTGATGGGTTTAATGGCTCCGTTGGCCAATCTAAAAGTCCTAGAAGAAAAAAATAAAATAAATAAAAGAGATGAAATAACTAACTAATTACTAAACACTATACATATATGTACATATTTTCTAATGTAACTATAGTAGTTGTATTTAAGAAGAAGATATACAAGTCTCATTTATTTACATGATTTACAAGATGCAAGTTTTAATCGAAACTTACGAAAATCGATGTGAAAAATGATTGCTTCTAGGAAGCAGATGAAGAAAGCACATAAAAATATTTATTGTTTTTTTTTAATAAATTTAAAGAATCTTGCAAAAAACATTAATGAAACATCAACATGTGGATAGTCAAAGCTAAACCATACATTCTAGTTTCAATGATATATAAATGAAAGAAAAATGAAAAGAAGATATCTTGTCAGTGAATTAGTGAGGTGTATCCAAGCATCTGCATAAGTGGTGAACATCCAACTGCCATGTCCAAGAGAGAAATCTGCAATGAACCTTATGACTGTTCTAAATAAATTCAGAACATGTATTGGCAGCTTAGGTTTTAATGACAGAAAATGAAACAAAAACATAAACATGTGATCTCATAATTATACATGATTACAGCAAAATAAATCTGGAAGCAATCTATTCATTTTATCATTCACTTTAAAACTCAAAGATAAATCTCATTATTTAAATCGAGAAATAATCACAGCATTTGTATTTTGATGAAGCAAATGATAGATGGTATTTATAATATAAACCTCCTACACATCACAGATCATTTAATCTAAAGATATCAGACATGCACATGTAACAAGATTAAAAAAACATAAATAACAACATTATAAACAAAAGGATAAAGCCAAAATGCATATATGTTGTTCTATTAAGTTTTTGGAATCACCTGTCCACTCTACAGTTTTGGAAGAATTTTTTTGGATAATAGACTTTAAAGATTCAAAAAACTAATACATAAATGATAATAATTAACCATGTATTGATAAAAAAGACTAAAGTTATTTAAATCAATGCATAATCAATTATTCAAAGAATATGAATATATTATAATGAAAATAAAACCATTTTACTCACAGGACAAAAGCCATTAAGCAACCTGGAATTCCATATTCTTCTTTAAAAATATTTGTCCATTCTCTCAAAGATTCCATCCATCCATTACTGCATTTGAAAAGAAATAAAAAGTTTACAAAATAAATAATATACAAAAGATAAAGGATTTAAATCCTCCTCTCCAATTCTTGGATCCCCTTGGCTCTGATCTTTCTCATATATTTATAAAATGAATGAACAGTCTGGGTGTCACTATTAATTTCCACCACCTGAAAGTTTCCTCTAAAAGAGACATAAATATCTCTCAAATCATGCATTTGTTTAGGAAAATATCTACGCGCAAGGTAAATGGGTCCATTTTGGTTCTGGTTTTTCAACCGTTTCTTCACATTCCTCACAGTTTGGCTGAAATCAGTTCTGTAAAATCGCCTGTATGATCTTGACGCCTTTCCAAATTTTATCTGTTGTTGCTCATAACAAATTTTGTAGCAATCCAAAATTATTTTTGGATCAATCATATTGAACGTATTTGGATAATAAAACCAATACATGATCAAATCTGTATCAAATATTTGATAATAGAAACCTGTGAAACAAAAGGAAACCTAAATTAATAACCTAAAAATTGTGAATAAAACAAAATCTAGAAAAATAAAAAATGAATTTAAACTAAGTATAACTTATAAACAAACATTATTTATAATTTGTTTTCAAATATGATCTAGAAGCTTCAAGTTAAAGAAGAAAAAATATTAATTTTATTTTTTTACAAAATCAAACAAATGATAGATAATTCTTTTATTATTATTATTTTGAAATGAGATGCAAAATGAAAAAAAAAAAAAAATTAATTAATATCACCAAATGATTTCATGAAAATGAGAAACCAACCAAGATATTATTTGATAAAGTATTGAACACATTATTCAAAATAGTCAAACTTGCTAATGAGCAAAAGAATGAACACATAATCATAATTTAAACGAAAGTAAACATTTGATAAAAATTAACATTTTTGTTTAAATTGAGATTTTTATGCTCGTTTCTAACTTTTGACATATACTCTTATAATAAATGTCTCATACTAAAGTGAATGTCTTAAGTTTGTCTCAAAGCAAACCAAGGAATGGAACTATTTGAAAAGTTTGATTCTGTAGCTCATTATAATTATCAAGATTCTAATGGGGGCCCTTTAAATTTTGTAAAAATTTAGGGGGGAGTTGTTGGGGCCCAACAAATGGCGACTTACTAGGTGAAGCAGTTATCTCTGATCTGGTAAGAATTCATCTCAGGAAGAAAATAATAACACTTGAAAAATGATTTAAGCACCCTGAAATAAATTCACTATGAGACCATATAGTATTAGGATAAGCTCAATGTTATAACCAGACTAGAATTTTCTTTGCAGAAGATTATAACCTGAAATAATGTCTTAATAAAAGATTCACAATGTTTATAAAATAACTTCAATACCGTTGACAGAGCCACTGCTGCTAGCAGACATCCATAGCCTCGACATGGATGTCATTTAACCCACTCAAATGTTTTAATCCCATCCAATAGTTGTATCCACATGATGTATACTTCCATAAAAGTTAATTTAAAAACATATACCTGCTACCTCTCAACCCGACATTGCTTCATTGCCAGCAGGCCTGTTCAATACCCCGACGAAGCTTTCTTGGTATCATATGTGCATTTACCCGCTGCCAACGAGCCTGTTCAGTACCCTGACAGGTTTACACACACTTCCCACACACAAGTGCTTTAAAATCTCTTATGCCACTTTTAAATAGTAATACAATTATAAATTTCTTGATGACAAAGAGAGTGGGGTGATACTGGAGGTTAACTGCAATACAGGTGAATAGTTGATCATATTATTTATTTGCTTTCAAAACTGGAAGTTTTATCATGGTTTAAAGATTTTATGTTTCCTTTAAGAAATCATCTAGAGAATGGGGAAGCACTTAAAAGTGATTCCTAAAGAATATGGATGGCATAAAAAGTTTAAAGATCATCGTAATTCTCAAATATTTAAACCATATCTCTCGTGTAATACTCTAGCAAAGATATTTTGAGGACAAAATGAGAGTGACAATTGACTTAAAAATCAATTGTTTGAGTTATATCTTAATATCAGGACCTCTTTGAACTATTTCAATTTGCTTGAAAAACACAAGTATTAAAATAAATTATTCCTTCGACAATAGTTCTTTGATCAGAAATATATTGATTCAAAAAGAAAGATAAGAGGAAAACTCCTTCAAAATAATCAAAGAAAACAAAAACACACAACAAACCAAATCAAATTTTATTAATGGGATTCAAAATCAGAAGTACACAAAATCAAAACAGCAAAAGAAAAATTTTCAGGAAACAATTTTGGCCAAAGATAAACTTGAGTTTTTGTATCCACTATCATCTCACTATAAAATAAATGAAGAACTAAATCATATAAAATATCATGTGCAAGCAAATATCTTTTCTTAAGATAGTGATGCATGAGATGTTACTTTGACCAAGCATTATTATTAAAAATAAAGAGACTAAAAATAGAAAAATCCTTATTAAGATGAGTGCAGTCCTACTCGTGGCACCTTGGGTTAGGGTTGAATTGATAGTTCAAATTTACTTATCTCTTTACTTTCCATTTAAAATTTTCACGATGATACTATGTTTTCGAAAAGAAATATTCAATGAAAAGCAAAGAGAAAAAGATTTAAAGTAGACTTCCCTGACAACATTCATATTATGGTTCTTTTGGTGTGCCCACTTATGTTCATAACTGCATTATTACACAAAGAAATATTGAGAAATAAAACTAAAGGAAACCTACTCCTAAACCTACTCTAAACTACTAAATAGATAAAAATGCTAAGTAAAATCATATTTCCAATGCAGCCACAAGAGCATCTTCAATCCTGCAAGGCATAGAAAGTCGAAAATCAGAATAAAAGAATGTAGTATTTGCAGATACAAAATAAATATGTCATACTTGCCTCCTATATATTCTTTTAAAAACAAAACAAGAACGCCCTTACCATTATTTTGAAACTTCTTGATGTATGAATCCTCCAACCATTCTCCAATCTGGTCATGATATGGGTCATAATGGCATGGAAGAGTGTAAGTAAGTTTGGAAAAATTGTCAATATTATGGGGACCTGACATAACCATCAACCAAGGTCGAAGTGCCCCATCCTCCTGACAATTCTTTAAGTGTTCATCAATTTCTTCATACGGAGGATCTAAAAAAATCATGTGATTCTTACTTCCTAGATATTTAGGTAGAAACAAAGCAAACACAAATTTATCTTTATTATGAAGATTTTTTAGGTACGAATCTTCAAGCCATTCTAATATCATGTCATAAAAATTAGGATGCAAACTATGACTTTGATGAAATGGATACATCAATGGGGAACACATCATAAGAGGATTCATAACATCAGTTATATTATTGGTTTGAACGCTTCCTTTGATGAGATTGATCGTTTCAAAATGTGAAGCATAAACATTAAAATTTGAACTAATCATAGAACGAATATGCAATGTAGAATATTTGATCTCCATAAGGATGACTACATTATCTTTTTCAAAAATAAATCGTGTAAAATCATCTTGCAACATGTCATTTTTCTATTCGAGTGATGAAAGTGAAAGAGCATCAAATACAACTTGATAAGTGTTATGTTTGGAATTAGTTTCACCAAATTTTGGCATATCGAAAAGATTGGATTGTAGTGGAAAAGAGTAATATACCGTGGGTAAAGTATCAAATCCACCAGAATCTAAGAAGAGATCGGGATATAAAGAGTAAAATGAATCAGAAATGAGCACATGAAAAGAATATCTTGAGCTATGATATTTAACAATAGTATTCTCAAGACATTCCTCTTCATTTTCCTTAAAAATTTCACTCTTTTTTGGTGATAAATTCTTCAACATAATATGATCATCTAAAATTGTCTCCTGTATGATAGAGAATTCAAAACATTCATGGAAAACATCTGATCTTTCATGTTGATAAGGTACGATTTGTAGATGAGGGTTTAAGGTTACTTCTTCCAATTGCATATCTACATCTCTAATCAGTTTCATTGTAATGTTAGAATGCTTAAGATCATTTTCATCACCTAAGTCTTCTTCAATAACCGAATTTAAATACTGATTAGAGAAAGAGTTATGAGAACGAGGACATTCACCTTGACCCAACATCGAATCTTCTTCCACGATGGTCGAGGAATGAAAATACAATGATTTAGAGGAAAAACCAATTTGATTGTCAATAAGAACATTTTCAATAGATTCTACCTCCCTTACTTGTTCAACATTTTTGGATGGATCCCTCTCATCCTATGAACACAATTCTTCTTGCAACTGAGTGATAGTATTTGTAATCGCTTCATCATTTGCGATCGAATATGACTAAATGCAAGCATCATAGAGGAGATTTAATACAAATAACATGTCATCAAGATTAAATTTACAAAGAACATGATGGATTCTTGTCGAAAAGACTTTTGAATATGAATCGCAATTGATTAGCAAAGTATGAAATTATTCACATAATTGATTGTAATTATAGGTTTCAAAAGCATCTAAAAATTCATCTACAAACTGAAACCAATCAAAAATGTGATATGCTGGAAAAGACTCAAACCAATGTTTAATCTGACCCCTGAAAGTAAAAGAAAACAATATGCACAAAACCTTTAAATCAGAAATATCATGCTTGATGCATTTACACCAAAACTTGTTAATATGGTCTTTTGCAGATACATTCCCCCCACCATCAAAGGTGAGTTTGGACAAGAGAGAGACTGTCTTGTTGGGAATATCAGGTAATGAGAAGTGGAAAGCATGTTCCAGCACAGTGATTTGGGGAGCCATGGAAAATTAATTAAATTTGAAATAAAGACTCCTATAAGGCCAACTTTTCAGTCTGGACCCCCTCCTAGCACCATTTGTTGACGGGCGAAATTGACCGTCCGTCAACTGGAAGAGCGAGTCTAGTTCGGGGTTGTCTAAATAACCCAAGTGGTTTGGTGTAACTCGTTCTGATGGGTTTAATGTCTACGTTAGCCAATCTAAAAGTTCCAGAAGAAAAAAATAAAATAAATAAACGAGCTGAAATAACTAACTAATTACATTAGAACACACACACACACATATATATATATATATATGTATGTTCTAATGTAACTGTAGTAGTTGTATTTAAGCAGAAGATACACAAGTCTCGTTTATTTACATGATTTACAAAATACAAGTTTCAATCGAAACTTACGAAAATCGATGTGAAAAATGATTACTTCTAGGAAGCAGATGAAGAAAGCACATAAAAATATTTATTGTTTTTCTTTTACAAATTTAAAGAATCTTGCAAAAAACATTAATGAAACATGAACATGTGGATAGTCAAAGATGAACCATACATTCTAGTTTCAATGATATATAAATGAAATAAAAATGCAAAGAAGATATCATGTCAGTGAATTAGTGAGGTGTATCCAAGCATATGCATGAGCGGTGAACATCCAACTGCCATGTCCAAGAAATAAATCTGCAATGAACCTTATGAATGTTCTAAATAAATTCAGAACATGTATTGGCAGCTTAGGTTTTAATGACAGAAAATGAAACAAAAACATAAACCTTTGATCTCATAATTATACATGATTACAGTAAAATAAATCTGGAAGCAATCTATTCATTTTATCATTCAATTTTTTTTTTTTTTTAAATAAAATGGGACCTTTCTATTAAAACTTAATCCAAAAAAGGAGATACATGCCAGTTATGGACCAGGTGTCCTGCCTGTAGAGGAAACCAGGACACCTGGTTATATCACTGTGACAAGTCAAAAAAAGATGGAAAGCATAGAGCCACCCTGCCCGTAGGAAACCAGGGGGCATAATTTTAACTAACAGTAGTCTTCTAATGAAGTATCTAAGACTATGTCTACTGACAACTAGAGGACTCTTGTCCAGAGAAAATATAACAGTAAACTTTAAGAAAAACATGCTAAGTCTGTGACCTGTTATCCGGAGCTTTCTTTGTCTTCCTGTGCTGCTGGAGCTCGAGTTGGAATGGCGTATGGCTGAGCACAGGTAGGACACATTTGCTTGGGCGAGGCACATGAGTGAGCTGTAAGCAGCATATCTAATCTCTGGTTGGTGCAGACCACGCGAAAGATTAAGTCTTCGACGAGGCTTATGAGATCGAAGATAAGGGGCAATTGCTCCGGAGGCAAAGGAGGCGGCGAGGTCGACCGTGGCTGAGCTTCAGCAGGACCATGACTTTCCTCGTGCTGAACCGGTTCATCTTCCATCTCCTGTTCCTCTTCAATGGTGCAGTGCGTTGGGCCAGGGTCGCTCTCCATCGCCTGCTCGGAAGAGGTGCTGCCTGGAGGAGCGATACGAAATACGTGGGAAAGGGGGTCCCAATCATCGGGGAAGGTGGCCATTCTCTGGTTCGAGAAGTCCAGTGGGAGCTGAATGCTTGGATCCTCTATAATGACTGTGCCAGGTGGTGAATTCGCTGCCCGAATTGCCTGTCGACGTCGTCGTTTGGCTAGAGACAGAGCATTCTGAATTTCCCTATGTCGTTTCCGGCGGGAGGCGGCTGCATACCATCCCGCTCCCCTGCGTGGCTTCCCCCTCAGGCACGACATGGCGAGAACAGAGAGGAGAGCCGAGAAATCACGCTGCACAGAAGGCTGGTCGAGCATAATGGAGCTCGCGAGGAGGTTGATGAGCCAATATACCATCATAAACGCCATTAAATTTCCGAGCTGAGTGGGCTGACGGATCGGACCACGGGCGCTCGTGCTGAGGAGCTCCATTCTACGGAGATGGCAGGGGGTGACACGAACAATGAATCGCGGAGTGTGTGGGGAGGATGGTAAATAAAGTCCCCCCGCCTCCCCTCGCCACCTCCCCTTGCCACCTCGCTCCCTCTTCCTGTACGCGTGTCACCCCATCCAGGGTATTTTATCATTCAATTTAAAACTCAAAGATAAATCTCATTATTTAAATCGAAGATATAATCACAACATTTGTATTTTGATGAAGCAAATGATAGATGGTATTTATAATACAAACATCCTACACATCACAGATCATTTAATCTAAAGATATCAGACATGCACATGTAACAAGATTAAGAAAACATAAATAACAACATCATAAACAAAAGGCTAAAGCCAAAATGCATATATGTCGTTCTATTAAGTTTTTGGAATCACTTGTCCATTCTATAGTCTTGGAAGAATTTTTTTGGATAATAGACTATAAAGATTGAAAAAATTAATACATAAATGATAATAATTAACCATGTATTGATAAAAAAGACTAAAGCTATTTAAAACTATTCAAAGAATATGAATATATTATAATGAAAATAAAACCATTTTACTCACAGGACAAAAGCCATTAAGCAACCCAGAATTCCATATTCTTCTTTAAAAATATTCGTCCATTCTCCCAAACATTCCAGCCATCCATTACTCCATTTGAAAAGAAATAAAAAGTTTACAAAAGAAATAATATACAAAAGAGAAAGGATTAAAATCCTCCTCTCCAATTCTTGGATCCCCTTGGCTTTGATCTTTCTCATATGTTTATAAAATGAATAAACAGTCTGGGCGTCACTATTAATTTCCGCCACTTGAAATTTGCCTCTAAAAGAGACCCAAATAAATCTCAATTCATGCATTTTTTTTGGAAAATATCTATGCGTAAGGTAAATGGGTCCATTTTGGTTCTGGGTTTTCAACCGTTTCTTCAAATTCCTCACGGTTTGGCTGAAATCAATTCTGCAAAATTGTTTGTCTGATCTTGACACTTTTCCAAATTTTATCTGTTGTTGCTCATAAAATTATTTGTAGCAATCCAAAATTATTTTTGGATCAATCATATTGAACGTATTTGGATAATAAAACCAATCCATGATCATATCCGTATCAAATATTTGATAATAGAAACCTGTGAAACAAAAAGAAACCTAAATTAATAACTTAAAAATTGTGAATAAAACAAAATCTAGAAAAATAAAAAAATGAATTTAAACTAACTATAACTTATAAACAAACATTATTTATA
>JZKD02S1782901.1:519567-537198 GCA_000966675.3 Picea glauca
CCTCAATCGCTTACCACCTTCGCCCCCTTGTGACAAGTGTCCCCCACTCTACCTCTCTTGTTCCCCTGCCACATATCATGCTTCCCTCCTACCTTTCACCACTGCACACCTTTCCTCCACTTTCAAAGGGGTCATGTCCCCTCTCCCTTCATCCCTCTAATCTCCTGACACATGTGCCCTCGTGATCCATGCCACTTCCACCATGTCTTATCCATATTCCATGGAACTTATCATCCGATGTCGTACCCCCACTTCTCCGCCACCTGGTGCTTCCACCTCAGCACCCCTCGTCTCATCTTCGCATCGTCGGTGCCACCGCTCTCCCCATCAGATCTCTGTCCTCGTTTGTAGGCCAGGACCCCTCGTAGTAGTCTAGAGAAGAAACAACGACCAAGGAAAGGCCGCCACGTTGTCCAAGCACAGAATTGATCGAGACTTACCTGATCCTGAAAAAGAAGTTATTGAGGTAGTTGACGGTGGTTGAAAATCATCTCCTTCCATAAATAGAAAGTAGGGAAGGGACAAGCGCAGAGGTAGACTTTCAGTCCATCCTAACAAATATCGTGTTTGACAGACGACTACATGGGTAGTCTGCCAAACCTCTGTATGTGCAGCCTAACAGAGAAGCTCACCAATGTAAATCCCTGAATACATGATATGATCGGCTTTAGACAGTTCGATCCAATCGGAGTATATGTAGGCATTTTTTCCATTTTTGTTGGTATCGATGGTAGAGTTGAGCTCCCTATTGTAAAGTTTTATTGAAGCATTGGTTTCCCTGGTGATGCGTATGTACGTGAGACTTATTTTTTAATGACAGTTAACTTCTTTCATTTCTCTGTAACTCATGTGTTAGAACACCCGAGCATGGATGATCCAGTCGAGAGTATTTTTGTTGTTGTGATGAAGGTTTGATCGCAGTGGTAAAACAACTAGTTTTAACAAGATTTTCATGTTATCTCTCTTCTTTCTATACCAAGTAGCTCGGGCATGGAAGATCTAGTTGAGCTATTATTATAGCATTGTGATGAAGGTTTGATCACCCCGTTGTTATAGCTGTGACTTTCTCAAGTCATATCCTGGTGACTGAAGCCCTGGTTCAGGCTGATCTTGTTCTCCTAGCTTTTCTTATTGCTTGTTCCCTTACTCACCCTTTACTACACTTACTGACTGAAGTTAGATTGAGACCTCACCTGCTCATGCTTTTCTTGGTCCAGGATTCTGAGTTAAAATGATATGTTTCTGAGTTTACTTCAATTCGGTCACCTTTTATAAAACCAACCTGTGACATAAAACACTGATGGGTATCATGCTTACTCTTGATGCAATCTAGGAGGGACTTCTGGTGCTAACATTTCTGGCATCATTTTCGGGAAAGAAGTTGAAAATTTTCCCTGGGATTGAACGGCATTGAGCCTCTAATTCTGAAGGTGAATTAGGCATCAGAGCCTTCCCAGATTTCTACTGTTCACCTGACGACTCCACTATGGATATTTCATTGATGACAACCCATAGGTGATTCCACAATTTCAACCGTGGCTTCTAGAGACAAACATACAAGGTCTACTCCACAGCTGCCTTTAGTGACACCTGAGGTCGACCCTGACAAGATCATCAGAAAAGGAAAGGCATTTGGAGGAGGTACTTCTATTTCTAAACCAGGTATTTCTGATGATTTTCATTTTTCTATAGGAAATCCAACCCCTGCATCTCATTTTGTTTTATTGCCTTCTATTGGATTTTCCTGAAGTCTAAAGTTTGGGAGTGTTCCTGCTGAGTTTTATCCTCCTGGTCTTGGATTGGAGGGTGAAAACCTTGTCAGTCCCCTTTCTCCTGAGGTTGTACCTTGGTTCAGACCTAGCACCTCAGGAGATTTTCCTACCTTGGGTTTTACCACCCCTTCTCCTATTACTACTGCCACTGCAGAAAGAGAAGCCTTCACGCACTCTAGCCCTATATCTTTTTCTTTGAATCCTCCATTGTTTTCCTTTCCACCTGGAATCTCAGTCCCAGTATCCCTTGTTTGAACTCCTCCCCATCCTAGTTCTCCTCCACCAAACATTCCTATGGCAGGATAAAATCCCCCCATGACCAGGATGGAGGCCATAATAGCTGCTAGGTATGCTCCCCCTGTGTTGCCTCAACCTCTCAACGCACTTCCAGCAGATGTCTACCTCATGTAGCTTCCCAAGTTTACAGGCAAAGGAGATATAACCGCAGAAGAACACCTTGAAGCCTTTTACAGTTTTATGGATCATCATGTCATCATGCATGCAGATGTATGGATGAGGATTTTTGTTCATGGCCTTGAAGGTGAGGCTAGAAAATGGTTTAGGGCCTTTCCTCCTAGATCTATCGATGGGATATAGGATTTGGATAATGCCTTCTTCAGACAATGGGGAGATAAGAAAGACTTCACATATTACATGACAAAGTTTGGGTCTTTGAAGAGAAAGGAAGGAGATTATGTCCTCGACTTCTGCAAGAGTTTCAATAAGATGTACAATAAGATCCCTGCTGAGATAAATCCCTCAGAAGCTTCAACCAAAATTACTTATGCCAATGCTTTTGACCCTGATTTCTGCCTTTTGTTGAAGGAAAGACAAGCCATTTCTCTAGCTCACATGCAGGATGCAGCTGTGGAAGTTGAGTCGAATATATTGGTTGTTGATCGGCTCAAAAATAAAGTTGATAGAGACATACCCAAGAGGAGGTATTAATCTTCCACATACGGTTCTTCTGCCCTTTCGCCTCAGATCGATGAAGTAACTAAGATGCTAAAAACACTTTCAGCTAGGATGGAAAGGTTTGAACTAGAAGGGAAGCCAACTTACATAAATCCCCAAAATGATGATAACAGAGGTTTTAGGAGGGAAAACAATAATGTTCCCCAGATTATGCCAAGGGAACAAAGGGGCAGAGATAGAGATGATCAAAGGATCCAGACTCCTCTTCAGAATAACCTAGTTGCTGGTGAGGAAGGAGAGGAAATAGATGAGTTTGATCCTAAAATCCATTGTTTTGGAGACACTTCCCCTTTCCCTCATTTGACTTGATCAACATATGAGGAGTCTCCCATGGAAATTCAGCTTAATGAGGTTTGCAAGGGAGATAAGTCTAGCAGTATCCAAAATAGATACAACCTCAGATCCAAGAAGAAATTTGGAATGCATGATGTTCCTAAGAAGCCCAGCAAAGAAGAGGAGCCTTATAAAGATATGGAAGACATAAACCAAGGTAGGAAAACCCAAGCTCCATCTCCAGTAGTCCAGACTCTTGTTCCTGAAGTAAAAGAAATATCGAAGCTCATATCTTCTTTTAATTTTGAGCATGAAATCCAAAAAATTAGAATCCCTGTACCCCTCTCGGAGCCGGTTAAACATGAAAATTTCAAAAGGAGACTCTCTAAGATACTATATTTCAATCCCTCATATCATCCCACATACTCAATTAACTTGCAAGAGGAGAAACCTATAGTAATCCTAGGTTCTATGTTGGAAGACATAGATGATTCATTCCCTCCCTTCTACACATCCCTAAACATACATGACAAGGTGTTGCACAACTGTTTGATAGATGCAAGGGCCTCTCATAATCTCATGCCCAAAACTGTCATGGAAGAACTCGGTCTGGAAGTTACAAAGGCCTACCATGATGTGTACTCTTTTGATTCAAGGAGAGTGCAATGTCTTGGAGTCATCAAAGACCTAGTGGTGTCCTTATTTCAGCTACCGATGAAGAGTGTGGTCATGGACATTATGGTAGCTGACGTCCCTCTCAAGTTTGGCATGCTATTTTCAAGATCTTAGATTAAAAATCTTGGAGGAACATTACAGATGGACCTTACATATGCCACCATTTGAGTCTTTGAATGGGAGCACACAAGACTGTATAGAGAATCTCAATTGGCTTACATTATCAGTGATGAAGCAGACCCCACAAATCATCCCATCTTTTCCCTTGATACCAATTTGGGATCCAACTTGTTGCATCTCACCAACATTCTAGAAGCGCCTCTTCAAATCGGAAAGCAACCATTTCTCCCTCATGAAGTCTCTCCCTCAATTACTTCCATTTTGAAAATTTTCTTTGATGGGGCTTCCTCTAAAGATGGTGTTGGTGCTAGTGTTGGGATAGTGTTTGTTTCCCCTACTCAGGAAACTATCCCACTGTCATAAAAATTGGAGTTTGAAGCTACAAATAATGTGGCAGGGTATGAAGCTCTCGTTCTGGGCTTAAAGGCTGCAAAGGACATGGGTATTAAAGAGATCATTGTGTTTGGAGATGTTGATTTGATTATCCAGTAGATCAAAAATGTTTACCAGGCCAAACACCCTCGGCTTAGGAGCTACAGAAATGAATATCGGTACCTCGTTGACAGTTTTTTCCTGGCCTTCAATATATCATTTATTCCAAGAGGAGGAAACTCTGTGGAAGATTCCCTGGCTACTTCAGCTAGCAATTTCATAGTCCCTCTGCCACCTAAGATAAGATATGATACATAAGTAAAATATAGGCCCTCCATACCTGACAATGTCAAGCATTGGAAGGTGTTTGAGGATGATATTGAGATCAAAAGGTTCCTGGAGACTGTTGAAGAATTTTCAGCACTGCACATTGATCAAGACTCTGCCTCTGAAGAAGACGCTCAAGCCAGTACTTTTATCACCAAAATTGTTGATCATCATATTGTTCAATTGCCTAGCAATCACATCCCAAAGCGACTGGTTCCTCTGGAAAGACTGTTTGATAACAATGATGTAGCAATAAAGGGCCAAATCTCAAAAGATGATGTTGATATAACTGAGTGTAACATTGGCACAGAGAAGGAACCTAAGCTTGTCAAATTGTCAAGCAACTTGATAAGAGAACAGAGGGCTAAATATGTTGGATTATTGAGGGATTTTGTTGATGTGTTTGCCTGGATGTATGAAGACCTCAAGACTTATGACACAACTGTCATTGAACACAAGATCTCACTGAAAGAGGAGACCAACCCATTCAGGAAGAAGCTAAGATAGATCAATCCCATGTTGATTCCTGTCATGGAAAGAGAAGTGAAGAAGTTGTTGGATGCCCAAATCATTGTCCCTTTAAGATATTCTGAATGGGTGGACAATTTGGTCCCAGTGAGGAAGAAAAGTGGAGAAATCAGACTCTATGTTGATTTCAGAAACCTGAATAGAATATCAAAGAAGGACAATTACCCCTTACCAAATATGGAACACATATTGCAGAGGGTAACTGGTGCATCTAAAATTTCAATGATTGATGGCTTTTCGGGATACAATCAGATATCGATTTTGCCCAAGGAAAGAGAAAAAACATCCTTCACCACTCCTTGGGGCACATTCATCTATGCCAAAATTCCTTTTGGATTGATGAATGCAGGGGCGACCTTTCTGGGAACCATGGATATCGCTTTCATTGGAGAAAAGGACAAGTTTGTGGTCATCTATCTGGATGACATTACAATCTTCTCAAATTCTGATAAAGAACACCATCAACACCTGAGGAAGGTCTTCTCGAAATGCAAAAGGTTTGGTCTTTCCCTCAATCCCAAGAAATCCCTATTTGCTATGAAGGAGGGAAAATTGTTGGGTCACATTGTATCAGCTAAGGGAGTCAGGATTGATCCCAGCAGAGTGGAGGCAATTCAAACCCTGCCACTACCTAGGTCTAGGAAGGAAGTCCAGTTTTTTCTGGGCAAGATTAACTTTCTGAGGAGGTTTGCAATTTTTCTAAAATGGTGAAACTCATAACAACCATGCTTAGGAAAGGCCATGAAGTAAAGTGGGCTGCCGATTCCAAAAATTATTTTAAACAAATAAAGAAAGCGTTGACTGAGGCACATGTGCTTATCAGTCCTGATTACTCAAAGGATTTTCTGATTTTTCTTTTGCTTCATTTGACATAGTGGCATTTGTTTTACTACAAAAGAATGCAGAAGAGCTGGAGCTGCCCATTTCATTTTTCAGTAGGGAATTAAGAGATGCAGAGGCCAAGTATGACATCATGGAGAAACAAGCCTATGCCTTAGTGAAAGCTCTCAAGGATTTCAGATTTTATGTTCTGCATTCCAAAATTATTGCATACATCCCTTCAGCTTTTGTGAAGGACATTCTTATTCAGCCGGACATAGGTGGGAGAAGGAGCAAGTGGATTGCCAAGATCCTTGAGTTCGATATGGAAATAAATCCCACCAAGTTAGTTAAAGGGAAGGGTTTAGCTAAGTTGTTGGTTGAATCCAATTGTAAATCCTTGGGGGTTAACTTCATCAACACCTGCTCATAAAATCAACAGGCTGAGTTGACTGGTGGAAACCCTTAAGAGAATCCTTCATTAGCAGAATGCACCTGGTATGGAGACATTATATATTTTCTACAAGATTTAAAGCCTCTTGATGGAATGGGGAAGAGTAAGGCAAGATATTTAAAGCTCAAAGAAATCAGGTATTTCCTTATTAACCAAGTCTTGTATTGGAAAGACCCTCTAGGAGTACTTCTAAGATGTCTGAACCCACAAAAGGCCCAAAGGATTATGTTTGATTTCCGTAGCAGCCTATGTGGGGGACAACATTTTTGGAAGACCTCAACCCACAAAATTCTCAGGGATGGTTACTACTAGCCCACTTTATTCATCAATGTCTGTAGAGAAGTTAGAGTCTGCATCAAATGTCAAAAATTTTCAGGAAAGCAACAACTCAAATATCTTCCACCAAATCCTGTAGTAGCTTAAGGAAATTTTCAACAATGGGGGTTGGAATTCATAGGAGAGATTCATCCTCCTTCAAGTGGTCAACACAGATGGATCTTGACTACAACCGATTATTTCGCCAAATGGATAGAAGCCATCCCCACCAGGAGTGCTTCACACAAGGTAATCATCGCCTTCCTGGAAGATATCATAGCAAGGTTTGGTTGTCCCAGTAAAATTTTCACTGATAATGATGCATCTTTAAAGTCTGAGCCCCTGGTCAGGTTCTGTGAGCAGTTTTAGATTTCACTTATTCACTCCACTCCCTATTCTCCTCAAGGAAATGGACTGGCAAGGTCTTCTAATAAAGGTCCAATCAAGCTCATTAAAATATTGTTGGAAGAAAATAATAAGGCATGGGATTCAAAGCTAAAAATCTCTCTATGGGTTGATCAAGTGACAACAAAGAGGTCCCTGAGAACCTCCGCTTTTCAACTTGTTTATGGGACAGAAGCTGTATTTCCCACTTAGCTGGCTCTACCTGTAGAAAAATTCTTTAAATATTATGAAGGAGATCTAGACAACATGGTTAGAAGAATTCATCAACTGGTGGAAGTGTAGAAGACTAGAGATCAGGTAGTGGATAGAGCTCATGATCATCAATAGAAGATCAAGCATGCCTTTGACAGGAAGTCCAAACAAGAAGATTTCCAACTCGGAGATCTAGTGCTTAAGTGGGATGCACCCAGGTAGGACAGAGGGAAACAAAGAAAGTTCAACACCCTCTGGATTGGGCCCTTCAAGATCTCTAAAGTATTCTTGAACAACACCTATAGGTTGCAGGATTTGGAGGGCAAAGAAGTTGTTAATGGCCCTATGAATGGGAATTTCCTAAAGAAGTATTTTGTTTGAGCCATGAGTAGCTCTTCAGTTTTTTGTAAATATTGTTTTACTGTCTGTTCTCGGCTTAATAAATGAATCCATAGCCTAACAACAAGGCACTAAAGCTGCAGTAAATTTTTTGGCAGCTCGCACGGAGTGTGCCATCCCCCATGGAGCCTGATGTTATCACCTAATGTTGTAAGGGGGGTGTTTTCCTAACAAATGTCCCCCTTTGGTGAAAAAATGAAAAAAGTGAGTTGAAAACCCACTTGTCCTAAGTTTTATGAGCGAGCATATTTGATTTAAGAAACACGTGGATCTGGGTGGCCATGATTTGCATGCCCAGATCTATGGATGAGGTCCAATTCTGGACCCCCCTTGTCATTCTAGCTTTAATGGGGGGAAGGGGTTTGATATGGTGTTGCACAGGTCTGAACAGTTAGGATTAAAGCACCCAGATCTGTGGCTGAGGTCCAATTCCATACCCCCCTTGTTGTTCTTCCTTTAATGGGGGGAGTTCGATATGGTGTTGCACAGGTCTAAATGGTTGGGATTAAAGCGCCCAAATCTGCAGTTGAGGTTCAATTCCAGACCCACCTTTCCATTCCTCCTTTAATGGGGGGGGGTCCGATATGGGGGGCTCAATGTGGGTCCCCCTCGATCGCTTACCACCTTCACCCCCTTGTGACAAGTGTCCCCCACTCTGCCTCTAATGTTCCCTTGTCACATCTCTCGCTTCCCTCCTAAATTTCATCACCACACACCTGTCCTCCACTTTTACAGGGGTCATTTCCCCTCTCCCTTCATGCCTCTTATCTCCCGACACATGTGCCCCCGTGATCCATGGCACTTCCATCGTGTCTTATCCATATTCCACGACACTTCTCATCTGGTGTCGTAGCCCCCACTTCTCTGCCACCTGGTGCTTCCACCTCGGCACCCCTCGTATCATCTTCACATCATCGACACCACCGCTCTCCATGTCAAATCCTCGTCCTCATTTACAAACTGGGCCCCCTCGTAAGAATCCAGTGAAGTAGCAATGACCAAGTTAAGGTCACCACATTGTCCAAGCACAAAATTGACCGGGCCTTACCCGATCCCGAAAAATAAGTTATTGAGGTAGTTGACGGTGGTTGAACATCGTCTCCTACCATAAATAGAAAGAAGGGAAGGGACAAGCGCAAAGGCAGATTGTCATTCCATCCTAAAAAATATCACGTCCGACATACGAATGCATGGGCATTCTGCCCAACCTCTGCATGTGCAGCCTGAAAGAGAAGCTCACCAACGTAAATCCTTGAATACATGATATGATCAGCTTCAGATAGTCCGAGCCAGTCGGAGTATATGTAGGCATTTTTTCCATTTTTGTTGGTATCGATGGTAGAGTTGAGCTCCCTATTGTAAAGTTTTAATGAAGCATTGGTTTCCCTGGTTACACATATGTACATGAGATTGTTTAATGACAGTCATCTTCTTTCATTTCTCTGTAACTCATGTGTTAGAACACCTGAGCATGGATGATCCATTCGGGAGTAGTTTTGTTGTTGTGATGAAGGTTTGATCGCAGTGGCAAAACAACTAGTTTTAACAAGATTTTCATGTTATCTCTCTTCTTTATATACCAATTAGCTTAGGCATGGAAGATCCAGTCAAGCTGTTATTATAGTGTTGTGATGAAGGTTTGATCACCCCGTTGTTATAGTTGTGACTTTCTCGAGTCATATCCTAGTGTCTGAAGCCCTAGTTTAGGATGATCTTGTACTCAGAGCTTTTCTTATTGCTTGTTCACTTGATCACCCTTTACTACGCTTACTGACTGAAGTCAGATTGAGACCTCACCTGCTCATGCTTTTCTTGGTCCAGGATTCTGAGTTAAAATGATATGGTTATGAGTTTACTTCTATTCGGTCACCTTTTATAAAGCCAACCTGTGACATAAAACACTGATGGGTATCAGGCTTACTCCTGTTGCAATCTAGGAGTGACTTCTGGTGCTAATAGTGCCTATCTTATCTCTCCTTAACTAACTTGTCCAATCCACCACCGTCGTTGATGAGTTGTTCCATCATTACATCTTGATTACCAAATCCGTCATGTGATGTTTCCCTTGTATTGTTGATCTATCGTGATTTCTGGTGGCTCTTTCCATTTAAGACTTATACGATGATTTTATGACTTGTTACTCATATTTAATAACCGGCATTTATGTTCTTTAATGCTTTTAACGGTCTTATCAATTCCAAACTATGCACTGGTTCTTTGTTGTTGCATCTATGTACTTCACAGTATGTCTCGTCTGTGTCTTGTCTCTTAAAGTGGTGCAGTTCTATTTTTATGTGTGGTGACCATTCCTTATGCACAAGTTATTATGCCTTGGTACTTGAAGACTCTTTTTTTTTCCTACATCTACTTTTTATTTGATTTTCTTCCTTTTTTCTACTTTTTATATGGTTTTCATTGTTTTTCTTGCTACTATGGTACAACTACTATAATACATGGGTTCTAGCGCAACCTAGATTACTGCGCATATTGTTGGCCATCTCTATAGATTTTCAGCCAACTTACATTCACCATTCCTTCAAAGAATTCTCCATTCAAGGTCTCCAACCACACAACACTTGTCTCTCTTACTTGTTGAATAACATAGGGTCCTAACCAGTGCATTCTAAACCTTCTCGGATGCTGCCTAAACTTGTTGTCATAAAGTATTACTAGATCTCCTACTTGATTTTTTTTTTGTTTAATGTGTTGATAATGCCAAGCCTTCTCTCTTTCTTTCTGAACCTGCTGATGGAATCTTGTGACAAAACGTTCTTCCTCAATATATACTAACTATTCTAATCTCTCCTCTATTGCACCATTATCTGATAGCTCAATGATTTCTACAATGAGAAGGCTATATAGAATTAACTCTATTTCCATCACTACTTCATGCCCATAGACCAACCTAAAAGATGTATGTCCAGTCAACTTCTTACTTGTAGTCATGTAAGCCCATAATACTACAGGAACTCTTAAGTCACAATAATCTTTCAATACATTTCAAATCTTTGTCAAGGCATTACAAAAGATATTATTAAAAGATTCCATTGTTCTATTTGCCTAAGGGTGATATGGTGTACTCTTTTGATGATGAATCCGCAACTCCTCAGTCATTGTTGCAAATTTTTTGTTCATAAACTGTGTACCTTGATCACTGAGTAATATGCACGGACATCCAAACCCTATGACTATATTCTCAAGCAAAAACCTTACAACAGTCTCCACAATACAATATGTAACTAGTGTTGTTTCTTCCCACCTTGTTAAATAATCCATCGCAGTGATGATGTGCCTTGCCCCTGATATTATTTCTTGTGGATTGATTGGTCCTACAAAGTCCATGGCCCACTCTTCAAATTCTTACAGTGTGACCTATGGATTTAAAGGAATTTAATCTCTCCTAAATGACATTCCCAATATTTTCCATACATCGCATGGCTGACAATTATCCTTCACATATTTGTGAACTGTAGGCCACCAAATCCCTGCGAAAAACATATTATGTGAAGTTTCTCTCCGTCCATAATTTCCTCCAAAAATTACATGATGTTCTTCTTCAAGTATCATCGACCTTTCATTATAGCACTCCAATAGCTCATAGACAATCATCTTGGCTCTGTGTGCATTTCATACTGGTACCACCTCCATCATCTCTTCTTCTGAGAGTATCTTCATTCAAATTGCATGTAGCATTACATCCGTTGATGGAGATTCATGTTCAAATATGAACATGATTTTGAACCTTTGGACCCGTTCTTTCCATTTTGTTGCCTTCCTGTACATCTCCAATTCTAAATACCAGTTCTTTGGAATTGCCTTCCTGTATAAATTTTTGCGTCCACTCTATTTCTGTTATTGAACTCCAGAAAGCCCTGTATTGTTCCACATGACCCACTAGATCATTGTTTCCTGTATACTTTTGTGTAATTTTTTCTTCCTCATACCCAAACCGTATCTACATCAGTTTGTTGCACTGTGACCAATCATTTATCCCCTCTCTATGTGCATCTCACCATCTAGTTGGAGTCGCCTTTAAGACGACATCAAGTGCCAACAACCTTTTTAGTTCTTGTACCTGTAACTAAAATGATTTTACAAACATACTTATCTAAGTTAGTCCATTGGGCCTAGGTCGATCACATAGCTCCAATTCAATCTAGCGTAAGGATCGGTTTATGTGTGCACATCATCTAGTTGACACTTCATGCATCCTCTAATCTCAATTCTCTAGACCTTCTTTGAATTTGATGTGCACAAACTGATACTTCTCCAACTCAACACACCATCTGTTGTCTGGTTGACATAATCCTCCATCATTGCAGTTAGGTTGTATAATTTTTCAATGTCGTTCCCTCTTGCTGGCTCTATGTATCTCTTTCCTTCTTATGGGTCCAAGGCTGTAGTAACTTTCAAATCTCCAACCTCCAATATCATCTCCCTCCTCTTCAAGTTAATTATTTCTTGGCTATGAAAATCCCATTTGAGCCCCATCAGTGTTGGATATGGTTGAATGTCGTCCAAGATCTCAATAAAATCAAAGTATGCCATGTTACGCACCCCATCTATGTTCACAATTACTCCTTCCAACCACCAAATCAGGACTATTTTGTGTTGATTCATGAGACTTAACTGAACATGATACCATACTAGGTTAGTTTTTCCCATCATCTCCCATGTCTTCGTAGGTAACACATTCACGCCAGACCCTAAGTCCAAAATAACATTATCCACATCATACTCTCCAATATGTGCATTGAATCTGAATTCTTCATTGGTTCTCTTCCTACGCAGTACATGATTTACCATTTTTTGTGTGATAGGCATTTCCCTTCCTCTTGTATAGTGATCAATCATGTGATATAATGTACTCAACTTAGTTTCATCATTCATTAATTCTACACAACTCCTCATGAATTTTGTTAGTGTGCTTACCTTTCCAATTGGCTTCTCTGGCACAATTCACTCTACTATAAAAGGCACAGATGATATTGATTCTCCTCAATCCTGTCCGAGTACTTATTTTCTTTCTCTCTGATATGTCTCATTTTATTTTTATCGATTGAATGTTGGAATAGGCTCTACTGACTTTCTTACCCGTTGTTCAATAAGATTTCCTTCATTTGTCATTTTAGACCATGTTCTATATCCTCCGCATGTAACAACTGCTACTCTCGGTCCTTCATTGCGTGTTTCAGATGATATATTCTTCACATTATGATTTTGATTTTGGTTCTCATTTCCTCTATCCTTCCACTTCCCCTAGTTGGGGACAATCTTATGTCGAGTGATCTAATGCTTGTTGGTTGTGGATCCTCATTATCATTCTGTTTCTTAGGTATTTGTTTTAAACTGTGTTTATACCCCATGAAGAATGTGCACCCAAGAATATTTTACAACCCTCCACGCGAGGGGATGCAGGGGGGGCTTGCCCCCCCTGCAGGGTCCAGGGGAAAGACGGCCCCTGACGAGTATTCAGGGGTGAATCCCCCGAATAAAAAATTTCCTTGTAAATTTATATTGTAATTTCATAGTAAATATGGACTATTCATTATAAGGTCGTAGATCTAACTGTAGAATTTATGTTAGGGTTTTTTTCCCTAGAAGACAACCCTCTTTTCTGAGGGAAATCTATTGTGGTTATGCATCATTGTAAATATTGTATTCTGAGAGAGGAGACTGTAAGAAAAAGAAGAGGAATTTACAATGGGTGTATTGTAGGTTGTATGCCTTCATTTGCTAGATAATAAAAATGAAGGACGTGACAATTTCTCTAGTGGACATAGCCCACACTAGGTGAACCACGTATATCTATGTCTCTATTGTATTATGTAACTTTTGTGTTCTATCTCTACATTTGTTTTGATTTTTTTTCTCCGCAATATTGTTTATATAACAACTCGTATCAAAGCGAAAGGTAACTCACAAGAAAATATGGTTCCTGGTTCGATTGGGAGAAATGGTGGAATATGGAAAGTTTAGGATCGATAAATTTAACAGCCAAAACTACCAGTTATGGAAGTGCATATGGAAGATTATTTATATCATAAGGATATAGTGGAATAGAAAATAATTTGACGACCATGAAGGACGAAGAATGAGAGGTTCTTGATAGAAATGAACTACGAACGATACAGTTTATCATGGCAGCGTTAGTGGCTTTCAATATTTTGAAAGAAAAGACAACGAAGGAGATGATGGATGCATTGCATAAACTTTATGAAAAACCCTTGGCATCCAATAAGGTATTTCTAATGAAGATATTATTTAATATGAAGATTTTAGAAGGTGGTTCTGTTGTAGATCATTTAAATGAATTTAATACGGTTACTAATCAGCTAAGTTCTGTAAAAGTGGACTTTGATGATGGGGTCAAGCCTCTTCTAATCTTGTGATCATTGCCAGAATGTTGGAATGGCTTGGTCATGGCTGTAATTAACTCTATATCTAGTTCAAACAATTTAAAATTTGATGCATTTGTTGGTGTTATCCTTTGCGAGGAAATGCGATGGAAAAACATAGGTGAGACATCATGTAATGCGTTAAACATGGAGAATATGGGAAGAAAAAATGATAGAGGAAAGGGCTCATGGAACCAAGAGAATTATAGGAAGGGTAGATCCAAATCTAGACTGGGAAAGATAGAGTGTTGGAATTATGGGATGAAAGGACATTTGAAGAAAGAGTGTAGAGCTCCAAACAGACAAAGAGATGGATAACAAGAGAAAAATCAGGAAGCAAATGTAACGGGTGATGTGTTACAAGATGCTTTGATTATTTCTGTAGATAATATTTCTAAGTATTGGGTAGTATATTTAGAGGATTTATTTTGTTCCACACCTCATAGGAAACATTTTCTAGATTATGTTCAAGGTGATTTTGGACAGGTTCATTTGGGTGATGATGTACCATGCAAAATTTTTGGAATGGAAAAGGTAAAAATAAAGAAAAGGAATGGAAACCAATGGTTGATGAAATATGTAAGACATATTCCATATCTAAGGAAAAATATAATTTCAACATGGCAGTTGGAAAGTGAAGGTTGTATATCTATATATACAAATAAGGCATGGAAGGTCACCAAAGGATCACTGGTGATAGCAAAAGGAGAGAAGGTAGGTACATTGTATTTATGTAATAGTAATATTGATTATTCCATCTCTTTATCTTCTATAGGAGTTGATATAGAACTATGAAATCATAGGGCCCTTCGACACATGAGTGATAAGGGGATGCAGATACTTCACAAAATAAATTCGTTTCCAGATCTTAAAGAAATTGATTTGGATTTTTTTGAGCATTGTGTTTATTGAAAGCAGAAGAGAGTCAGATTTCTCATAGTTGGAAAAAAAAAAAGAGTGAAAGGTTATAGCTTGTGCATACAAATGTATGGGGACCAGCTCAGGTATCATCTCTTGGTGGCTCTACTTATTATGTTACTTGTATTGATGATGCAACTAGAAAAACTTGGATTTATTGCATTCGACAAAAATATGATGTTTTTGATACTTTTAAGAAATGGAAAGATTTCGTTGAGAATGAGACATGAAAAAGGTTGAAGTGTCTCACATCAAACAATGGAAGTGAATATTGCAGCAAGAATTTTGATTATTAATGTTCATACCATTTGATTCGTAGAGAGAAGACAGTTCCAAGAACATCACAAGAAAATGGTGTGTCAGAAAGGATGAACATGATAATCATGGAGCGTGCAAGGAGTATGGGATTGCATGCCAGTTTTCCCTTACAATTTTGGGAAGATGATGTAGATAATTTTGTTTAATTAATAAACATAGGACCTTCAAGATCTTTGGATGGTAGAATTCCATAGGAGGCATGGATAGGTAAACTATTCTTTTTTAATACTTTTGGTTGTGAAGCAGTTGTCCATATTAATAAAGAAAATAGAACAAATCTTGAGGAAAAATACAAGAAGTGTACCTTTATCAGATATGGTGTTAGTTATTTTGGTTATCTCTTATGGGATTATGAAAATCACAAAATAATTTGGAGTATAGATTTCATATTCAATGAGAAGTTGATGTACACAGTATTAGTTGCAAAGAAAGAAACAGGAAAAAGAAAAACTAGAATACATAGTATTTGATGAGATCACTGAAAAATAAATTACAAAAGTACCATAAAATCAAAATGTACAACAACAGGAGCAACATGTACCTCAAACTCCTGTAAGTGTTGTTAGAATATATAACAGGTAAGTAGACCCCCTGAACAATACTGTCCATTGTATTATTTGTTGTTGATTGATTCTGGTGAACCAGAATGTTATGAAGAGACAATGTAGGTAGACACTAAAAAGAAGTGGGAGAAAGGCATGAAAGAGGAAATAGATTCCCTAGTAAATAACAAAACTTCGTATTTGGTTCAGTTTCCTCCAGGAAAAAGAGCATTGCAAAATAAATGGGTTCACAAGTTGAAGGAAGAAGATGGAGGAGAAAACAGGTACAAGTCTAGACTTCTTGTAAAGGGGTTTTCACAAAAGAAAGGTATAGATTTTGATGAAATATTTTCTCTTATTGTTAAAATGACTTAAATTATGACTATTTTAAGTCTTGTGGTAGTAGAATATTTACATCTTGAACAATTAGATGTAAAAAAAGTTTTTCTCCATGGGGATTTGGAGAAAGAGATTTATATGCAGAAACCACAGGGGTGTGATGTAAAAGGAAAGAAAACTTTGTTATGTAGGTTGAAGGAGAGCTTCTATGGCATAAATAAATATCCAAGGAAGTAGTATTTGAAGTTTTATAGGGTTATGATAGAACAAGTTTATAGTATATGTCATTCTGATCACTGTGTTTATTTTAAAAAACTAGAAAATTGAAGTTATATTATCTTGCTTTTGTATTTAGATGACATGCTTGGTGCAGGGTCTAATATGCATGATATAAATGTGTTGAAGAGTAAATTATATAATTCATTTTTGATGAAGGATTTGGGTACTGCAAAGAAAATCCTTGGTATCAGAATAACAAGAGATAGGAAAAATCACAATTTGACATTGTCTCAGGGTGAGTACATAGAGAAGGTGTTGGAGAGGTTTAGAATGCAGAATCCAAAGCCGTTTAGTACACCTTTGGAAAACCATTTCAAATTAACCAAAGAAATGTGTCCCAAGACACATGAGGAGATAGAATACATGTCCAGGGTCCCTTATTCATCAACAGTTGGCAACTTGATGTATGCGATGGTTTGCACAAGACCAGATATTGCACATGCAATGGGAGTTGTGAGTAGGTATATGAACAATCCAGTTAAAGAACATTGCCGGGAAATAAAGTGGATTCTCAGGTATTTGAAAGGTACTGCTACTCATGCATTATGTTTTGGAGGCTCAAACATTGTTCTAAATGGATATGTTGATTCAGATATGGCAGGTGATAAAGATAGCAGGAGGATCACCATAGGGTATGATTTTATTGTAGGTGGAACAATAGTAAGTTGGATTTCAAAACTGCAAAAGGTTGTTTCACTTTCAACAACAGAAGTAGAGTATGTTTCTACTACAAAGGCTAGTAAATAAATGATTTGGTTACAGAGGTTTATGGAGGAATTGGGAAAGAAGTGGGAGAATAATAGGATTTACTGTGATAGTGAGAGTGTCATTCATCTTGAAAATAACTCATTCTTCCATTCAAAGAATAAGAATATACATCTTAGGTATCATTTCATGTGATCTGTCTTGGAAGATGGACATTTGAAGTTTGAAAATATACATACTAGCTAGAATACTACAGACATGTTAACAAAGGGAGTAACGAGGGAGAAACTGATTTCCTGCTTAGTTTTAGTTTGTCTTCAAGAATGAAGGTGAAGATGAGAAATTTTCCAGGTCCAAGAAGGATCATAGTGTACCACAACAGTGGATTTTTTGTGGTCAGACTCTAAGTGGGAGATTGTTGGTTGTGGGTTGTGATTATCTTCCTGTTTCATAGGTATTTGTTTTTAGCCGTGTTTATACCCCATGAAGATTATGCACCCAGGAAT
>JZKD02S1782901.1:543008-593763 GCA_000966675.3 Picea glauca
AAATAAAAAAAATACTTTTATATGTCGGAAGTTGAATAACTTGTGAAAATACAGTTTTTTTTGTCATAAAACAAGCAAAAGTGTAACCCACCTTCATGATTTCACCCATATATGAACAAAAATAATTTATGTTATTAAAAACTAACAAACAAAGAAATATTAGTTTTGTGTTATTAATTCAAAACAAACAAACAAAAATATATATACATAAACATTTATTTATTTAAACTGTTTTATTTATTTACAAACAAAATATAATTTAAAACAAACAAAATAAATGTGATCTCCTACAAATGCATCTCATGCACTCGTTGTATCCACAACCTTCAAACTCCCCCTCCTCTCAAAGAGCGTTGATTAGTAAATCAAATTGGACTCTTAGATCACATGTCATGTGGAGGAGAGTTTGTTATTAACTTGAATTCTTCTTCTTGTAGGGTGCCATATTCAAACAGTTCAAAACAAATCATTTTTCCTTCACGCAGTCTGCAAAACGGATCTCCGAAAAACCTTGAATTTCTCCCAAATGATTGTGAAATCTAGAAAATTGCTCAAGAGTTACCTAATTGTCTTCGTTCCCGAGAAAACCCATGTTTTTTTTTTCTAATTCACCTCGGTTTGCTCAGAAAATGTGTTTTAAAATCATGTGTTTTAACAGTTACACATTTTTGGCAATTACCTCTAAAGAAATTGAAAACTGGATGATGCCTGCTATGGTAAAATTTCTAGAGCTTGTCTCTCACAGAGAAGTTTAGATCGATCACCCTTATTCCAGGTGGATCATACAACGCCAAACGATGTAAATTAATTCCACGACCATGCTTTTGATAAGCCCGTCATGCTCCCAATGAGTTTTAATTGCAACTAAAGGTTTTTATGTTTATTGTTTTGTTGTAGGTTTTAATTTATGGTCAGAAGAATGAAAGAAAGTCATGAGGGATAAAATGTT
Source organism: Picea glauca (assembly GCA_000966675.3). NCBI lineage: Eukaryota > Viridiplantae > Streptophyta > Pinopsida > Pinales > Pinaceae > Picea > Picea glauca. Next base: position 543,958 of record JZKD02S1782901.1, read on the forward strand.
TGCAAGTTTTAGATAAATGCAAGAGATGGCATTGTTGCTACTCAGATCAACAAGAAGTTTGCAAGAATGAGATTGTTTTAGCTAGTGTTCATATTGTTTCAACATGGAAAAATGAAACTTTGATCGTGCACAAATTGCAGTTTTTTTATTTTATATTTTGTTTTAAGTTTTGTTTTTATTGCATTCCTAAATAAAATAATCATAATGCACCTACGGTTTTATTGTTTGCAGGTCTGCAAATTTATTCAATCATTGTTACAGCAAAAATGTCATTGTTTCAACAAGTACAATTTCTTTGTAACAGCATGAAAAAAGTCGTTGTACTAGCATGTTGTAACAACATGTAAACTTTTCGTTGTATCAGCATGTTGTAACAACAACCAAAAAAATTACTGTGTTTATTTGCAGATCAAAGGATGGACGCAAAAACATCCATTCTTGAAATCAATTTAGACATCTTATTTTCTGATCCTTGCGATCGCACGAAGCGCGAAGGAGAGTATACTTATTCTAGGTAAAAGAAAAACTAAAAATTAAAACCTACCTACTCTATGCTAAATGGAAATTAAATATTAGTTATGTGTAGGAAAATAACCAATGGATCCAAGCACGCAACAATAACAACAATATGTTTAGTGGAAATTTTTCAAATGAATAATGGAAATATTCGAGAGTGAATGAATCTAGTTGCTATGACTACAAATTTCCTAAATAAAAATAAAAAATGGATCTAATCGAGTGCTTACCTGGAACCATTGCTCGGTAATTCTTTCATAGGCTTGTTTTTCCTTACTTAGATCTTCCTGCAGCTCCTCATTGTCCTCCTCAAGTTCCTCAGATGTTGATTCCTCATTCATTTCTGGAGGAGTATTTAAGCTTTGGGTCGTTGTCAAGATCTCCTCTTCCTGAGAAGAAGAAATCCCAGCTTTCGCCAGGATCTGAGTGAGATGCTCCAAGATGACACTCATGGTTAAATCATATTGCAAAAGGGGTTCTTACAGCACCCAAAAATAAAATAAAAAACTGAAACACATGAAAACCTCTTCACAGTTGCAAAAACTGAAATTGTAGAAATTTGAATACTCCCTACATGCCCTTACCCATATGTCACCTCAAATTTAGGAGCATGAATAATCACACTTGCATGAAAATTCAAACTAAACTTCAATCCATCGTGCTTTCTCGACAACGGCACCAAAATGTTAAGCGAAAATATTGTCGTTTAATTTCATTGTAGTACTTGCCCAACTATTTAATTTGTCAATCCGAGGTTCGTAGGCTTACGAAAAACACACACTATATATACATGACTAAAGTAAAGGTAATCTAATCTAAATTGTTGAAATGAAATTAATCTAGGAAAGAATTGAAAGACTAACTAGGAAAGCAGAAAATTAATCTAGGAAAGAATTGAAAGACTAACTAGGAAAGCAGAAAATTAATCTAGGGAAGAAATACAACATGTGAAGAGTTGAATGACAAAAGACATATGTGAGCTCACACCATAAATCAATCTCAAATTATATTACAAGAATCAAATTACAAAGTATGAAAGAATAACAATGAAAGAATCAAAGCTAAGAATCCCCTTCTCCTAATTACAAGACTAAATTATGAATTACATGATTCCCTTCATGAAGAGAGAGCACTCTATTATATACATGAAAGTCTTGAAGAGTGTCATGAAAGGCTAGGTGGTAATATTTGACTTTGTTGAAATCTTCAAATATGCTTACACACATCATCAAACTCATCCAACCTTGATATATAATGAAAATATCTTAATTTCTAATATTTAATCACAAATTCACTTATAATACTAAAATGAATAAAGTGGAAAATAATAATGTGAAACCCAAATGTATTTATGAAAATGGTATGATGGAAGGTTAATGGGACGATGAAATGTAAGGAATAGTGAAGGAAAAGTTGGATGAAAATATGACATTTCTGAAGCCCAACACCTAGAACTCAGGAATTCTAAGAGTATTATATACCCCTGCCATGTTTCTTTGTGTATTCCCTCCTCTTCGTTATGTTGGTTGACTCTGATTATGACTCTGCACGCTACTTTCACTACTCTGACTGCTACTACTATGTCCTCCTTGGCTAACTACAATGACTTTTGACAAATATTCAACTATTATATTTGATTGTGATGATGCACAAAGGGTCTTCGATTTGACAAAGGATCCTGTCTAAGTAGGACTTACTGGTTCTTCTATGATTGTAATGGAATGAATCTCCTCTTCTTCTCCTCCTATATATGGTATCTCCATGATTCAATATAGTGTGCAAGGTTCTCTCCCCTCTGTCTCACTGTGCGACTCTCCTTTCTCATCCCCGGTCTTTTGCCTCTTTTACCTCCTTCCTCTACACAACTCTCCAAACTTGTATTTTTCCTATCATATACCGTCTTATTGCATCCTCAGTCCATCCCTTCCCTTTTCACCACTTTCTCCATTCTCTTAGATGATCCTCTTGTAATCCTCCATCTCCTTTGTGTGTGCAAACCCCTTCAGCCATTGGATTCCATTATCATGACTTTTTTTTCACACAATAGAATCTTTATCCATGTACCTAATGATTTCAAGAGCCTCCCGCACATATCTTTGAAAATTTACCTTTGTGCAAAACTATATGGTTGAATGCAATTTATCACAAACTCTGTAATATATCCTCCTAATATGCTATCCGACCAAAAGAAAATTGCTCGAGTAGTTGGGTTATTTAAAGAATTCATCTGTATTACCAATTCAGGAGTCCAATTACTCGGTGCTATTTCCCTGAACCTTCCATTTTTCTCTACTAACCTTTCTATCCACTCGGTCAGAATATTTGCGAATTTGCCAAACAAAATTTCATGCAGATCTGTGTACACAGACCTCTACAACCATTTATTTTCACTCATCTGAGGATTCATGTTCTCTTGTCGTGGAATCTCTCGTTCCTTTCTTTCCAACCATTATTTGATCTCCTTACTAGTAGGCATCCAAAACATTCCCTTAATCACAAATTCCCAATATCGGAAATAGAACCATTTGTTGGTGCTCTTCTATGTGCGGGTTTTAAGAGCTTAGGTTCGGTTTATCTATGACAAACAAACCCACCAGACACCGGACATTTCAACATCACCTTCTTGCGCATATGAAGTATCATTTTCGGTATCTATTGGGATTGCAAGAACAAGTCTTCTGCAGTAGTAAGGGAATGGGAGGAAAATGTTCGATTCATTCTTCCTTATTATGTCTATGCACATGATTTCATTCTATTCAGTGTCAACTTACTTATGATTCAGATCCTTATAATTATCATATTTATGATTATTACATAGATTTTTTATGGTCATGTTCATGAACATTACACCATAATTAATCCATAATACAAGTCTATTTTACAAGGCATACAAATAGAATTCATAATCACACATAGAAAGTCAGACAACACAAGATTCAGTATCATCTCTGTAACCTTCCTTTATTCATTCTTCTCACCAAATTGTTACATTCATGACTCTAGAATTCAAAATCTAACAGAACATAACATCACATAACTGACATGGAACTGAAACCCAACCATAGTAAAGACAGAAACACTAATCTCCCAACCCGTTACATATTTATACAAAAATCTAGGGCTAAAAACCCTAGTCTATTTATCCCAAAAATACCCCATTAGAATTCATGGCCAACTCAGTTAACTGGTTATTCGATTTCTTTCTTCTTATTTTCAATCAACATGCTACTTTTCTCTTGTTCTTGTATCTTTGGAATTTCGTGTTGTCATCCTTCTATCATGTTTTATTCTCTCACTCTCTTTCTTTATTCTCTATCAAATTTATTATTTTGTCTTCATGTTGTCTTTCTTATGAGCACTTTCCTCCTCCTACACACTTTCATCTTGGATGCACCTTTGATACGCTCTCACTTTCCTCTGTCTATGCAGTTTTCCTATACTTAGGATTTTCTCCCAAAACTGTATCCAAACTTCCTGTCCAACATCCTTCATGACCTAATTCCATGATAAAATATGGGATCCTTACCTATACTTATGGGTTTTTTGTATAATTATTCAAGGTTTCTTCCCATGAGGGCCATGCTTATAGCTATGCCATAAGGGAACCACTTTGGAGACTTCTCCAAATACACCCATCACATCAGTTGACATCAATCCTCTACTCGTTGACATCAATGAAAACCAAATTTCCAAGACATTGGGATAATAGGGTAACCCCCAAAGAATCCCTAACAAATTCTCCATTTTTTCTGGTTTGTGGGAAATAATCCATTTTACCAACCAGCACATATCTTCCATATCTGCAGCTTTCCTAGGCCTCTAGAGGTCAGTTCCTTTCAAGCATGTAGAAATGTATTGACACAATCCTCATGCTAGAAGTACAAAGGGAAAGGGATAGGAACAAATTCATAGTTCATCAACAGTTTTTAAAGAGATGGATTGAAAAACAAAAGGATGGAGACACAAATTTCAATGTGGGAGATCTTGTTTTGAAATGGGATAAGGTAAGTGAACCTAAAGGGAAGTGCTCTAAGTTCCAAATTGTGTGGCTTGGTCCCTACCAGGTCACTGAGAATATTGGGGATGGAACTTATATATTGTATAACATGAGGGATGAACTAGATTCTCTCCCTATAAATGTTCAAATCCTTAAAATTATCTTTACCTATTCATTCCATGTGGGTCGTTTTGTACCATAGTTTCCTTGTTTTCTTTGTTGAATTTTTCTTTTTATTTTTTATTTTTTATTTTTTATTTTTTATGATGACTATGATGCTCCATTTCATTATTTGTTCATTTTATTCCAAATATTTACATGGTAATATTGGGTCGTATCTCTTGGAAAGACATGGGGAACTAGGTAGTTTTAGTTTTGGTGTGGAAGTAAGGGGATCAAATCCTAATTAGGAACAAGAGTCAGAGAATACTTATAATTTTTTTTGTATATCATTTGGGGGGGGAATATATTGTCTAAGTTGTGATATGGAAACATTGAAGGGAAACATGGAAAAAAAGAAAAGTATGACTTATGTGTTACAACAGGATGGTGAAGATCCCACTCCTAAAAAGGAGGAATGTTGTCAAAATCCTAAGTAATTGATTACTTTTTGCAAGAAACATATGTCATCCTCCTAGACTCTTAGTCTTATCCTTAAAAGCACTCCTCATTTCCAAATATATCTTAGAATAAATATATTCACCATGAACAATGGTAAATAAAGAGGAAAGCAATGCAATGAGGTAGGAAAATGACTGCAGGAGATATCATGATGTCAAGGAGGGAATGCATATATATTTTTTGGGGCTATGGATGCTTGTTGGTAGAAGAAAAATGTGTGTGGCATCGTTTTAACTCTTCCCATATGGATGCTCACTGGAAATGGAGCAACACCAAAAGAATTTCAATTACCAAGAGGTATTAAAAGACAAATTTCTCCCATACATAGTGGTATAAGATTCATTTTTGTTGCAAGGAATAAATCATTGGTCCAAGGAAATGACAATGGTTTCAAAAAAATACCACAAATTGGGCATGCATAGTTGTTCTATGAATTATATGCTTACATACCTATAAGTATTGTCTATGTCCTTGTCCCATGTGAAACCTACCACTGAAATTGTTATTATCCTTAATTATGATAACATATTATGTTTTCACCAGTGAATCACCATGTGTTGAGCACTAAACACACCCTTAAAATTTCTTGGAAAATGTTGGGTACCACTTTCATTTTGATTCTCAAATTTTTTTTTGTTCTTTATTCAACTGCTTTAGAACCTTGTTTTTTATTTGCTTTCCTTGATTTTTCTCGATTTACTCTTTTCTTTAAAAAAAAAATTATCACATCCTTAGAAGAATAAAAATCCCAAAAGGCATGCATTCTATTAATAAATGTCTTGAGGTCTTGAGAAGTGCAAAAAACGTTGGTCGCGCACGCGTTGTAGCTCTGCTACTAGGGTTGTCACAGCCATGGAGGAGCAGGGCTCACCTCGGGCCTCCTCTCCTCCCCCCCCTCCTCTGCCTATGCCAAACGTTGTTTCCTTTAGTTTGTTGATCGACTCTCTGCCCAAGAAGAAGAAGGTTGAAGTCTCGAAGTTTTTCAAAAGAGTGGAAGAAATGTTGGAGGTGTCTCTCCCACCGGATGTTCCTATTCAGGTTGCCTTGTCAATGTCTGAGCGTGCACTTGTGGGGAAGTTCACTGGCCTGTGGCCATCCCCCAAAGCCACAAAAACCTGGGTGATAAAAAAATGGAAGCCTTTGATTAACCAGAATGTCACCTCTCATTTCCTGGGTAGAGGTTATTTCCTTTTTGAATTCACCTCCAAAGAGGATAAGGAGTTGATCTTCAGGAATGGCCCATATTTTATGGGGCCCCAAGGATTGTATCTGAATAAGTGGACTGTGGACTTCGACCTAGCAGAGGACGTTCCTTTAGCAGTTCCAGTGTGGGTTAGACTACCTAATCTCCCAATACATTGTTGGAATTGGGACTCATTGAAACACATAGGTGATGCGCTGGGCAAATTCATTGACACGAAAAACAATAAAGACCAATACGACTGTGCTCAAATCTGTGTGGAGCTGGATCTTGAAGTAGGGCTATCGGAAGCCATCAAAATTAATGTCATAAGCTGGTCCCATATTAAGAAACTGGATTATGAACAAATCCCATTTAAGTGTTGGGGGTGTCACGAATACGGTCACTTCGCGAGAAATTGCCCAAAAAATAGTGGGGAAGATAAGGATAAAGAGGAAGGATGGAAGCAGGTTAAGAGGTCCAAAGATAACGCAAAGGCCTCTAATCTAGCAGGACTTGAAAAGAGCAAAGGAAACCAGTCCAAAGGAAACAGAGCGTCTCAGAAAAACCTCCCTCCAAAAGACTCAAGAAACATGTTCAGGACCCTTGGCTCAGTTTATCAAGAAATCCCTGAAGGGGATCTGCTTCAGAAGGAGCAAACAGAGATTGCAAGAACTGAAGACAAGGAGTATACTAAGGTTGCAATGATAAAGGATTCAAGGCAGGGGGAAAGAGAAACAGAAAGATCCAAAGATAAGCAGACAGTGAGTGATGTGGAATGTCAAGGCTCAGAAGAATCTGAGGAGGAAGGAGAGGTAGGAGACTCTATATCCACGGTCCGAAGATTGGCAAGGGGAAGGATGTCAACGAGGGAGAAGAGAGAAAAAGAAACATACAAAGACAAAGTGTAGGGAAGCCAACCTACTTTGGAAAATATTTTGGCTAAAACCCCAAATATGGCAAGAAATCAGGGACAGGGCTCCAAGGGAGGCCCTCACTCTCACAGAAATAAATAATGAAGGTGATCTCCTAGAACTGCAGAGGTCTGGGGAGTAAGATGAAAGAAGAAGCCATGAGAATTCTAATCATGACAAAAAACCCAGACATAATTCTAGTCCAGGAGACAAAATTGGATGAAAAACTCTTCCTTCAAAGCAGTAAAAATTTTTGGAATAAAGGCGGGACAAAGGTTGTCTCAGCCAGAGGGGCCTTGGGAGGTCTGGGCACTCTTTGGAATGCTTCCAAACTCATTATGGTAGCTGAAAAACAAAATGTTCATTGGCTATTCACAAAGTTTCAACATCAAGAATCAAAGGAGGTTTTCAGTCTTTTCAATGTATACGTTCTGGTAAATGCAGGGGAAAAGAAATATTGTTGGGATTCTCTGAGAGACATAGTAGATGGGGAGGACCTGGAAAATATTATAATTGCAGGGGATCTGAACATTTCCCTTAGCCAAGGTGAAAAGCAAGGGGGATGTATTGTGAGAGATCTGGCTTGAGAGTGGGTGGAGGATCCCATTCACGACTGGGATCTCCTTGACATCAAGCCCTGTCGAGGTAAGTATACCTGGTCAAATAAACAGGTGGGCCCTGGGCATATTGTTGCTAGATTAGACAGGTTTCTTCTTCAAAGTTCCTACCTTCTTCTTGGCCTTGATGCAAAAATGAATATTATTACTAGTAGCACTTCGGATCATAAACCCATAAAGTTGGTTCTCTCAGCCCAAAGGAATTTAGGCCCTATCCCCTTTATATTTAGTCCTCTATAGATAAATCAAAAGGACTTTTTAGAGAGGGTTGAAGAAATATGGAAAATGTCGGTCATGGGGTCCCCATTCTTCGTTTGGGAGGAGAAGTTAAGAAGAGTGAAATTAGCTTTGAGGAAATAAAGCAAGTCCAAACAGCTCTTGAGATTCATCAAGACTACATGGAAGAAGCAGAAATTTCAAGTGAGACTTTAAAAAGGGAGGAAGAGCTACAACAAAAATTTTAGAACGCTTGTAGACAGGAAGAGGAATACTGGAGGAAAAAATCCAGAAGCCTTTGGATGAAATCTGGAGACAGAAACACATATTTTTTCCACAAGCAATCCCAAGCTAGGAGAGGTTACAACTCCATTTCATAAATTAAGGATGACACTCAAACTTATGGCGATTTCCCAAGCATTAAAAAGGTTGCCTTCAACCATTTTAAAAATCTCTTTAGTGAAGCAGAGGTGTAGGGATGCAGGGACAAGTTCCTAGATGAGATACCCACTAAAATCACAGCTAGAATGAATCATAAGTTAGAGGCTAAGGTCACTAGGAAAGAAATAAAGACTGTTGTGTTTTCCATGAATCCTGATAAATCCCCAGGCCCTGATGGCTTCACGACAAACTTTATCCAAACTTGTTGGCATATTGTGAAAAAATATTTACACAAAATGATTCTAAAATCCCAAGACCGTAAGATAGTTGGGGGCAACACGATCTCTACTTTTCTAGCCTTCATTCCGAAAGAAAAGGATGCAAATTCCTTCAACAGGTTCCGGCCCATTTCCCTATGCAATAGTGGATACAAGATCATATCAAAGGTGATTGCCAGCAGACTGAAAGGGTTTCTTTCAGATCTCATTCTGGAGAACCAAGGGGGATTTGTTCAAGGAAGGAAAATCGTGGATAATATAATCTTAGTCCAAGAGGCGCTACACTCAAGTCTGAAGAGAAAAGAAAAATGTATGATAGTTAAGCTTGATTTTGCAAATGCGTTCGATAAGGTTAGGCACTCTTTTATGTTTGATGTTTTGCATAAGTTTGGTTTTGGGTTTGGCTTTATTAATTGGATCAAAGCAGGCATTTCCAAGCCATGGATTGCTCCGTTGGTGAATGGGAGAGCAACAGATTTTTTTAAAGCCTCGTGAGGTCTAAGGCAAGGATGCCCACTCTCCCCCTTTCTCTTTGTCCTCCAAGCCTCTTCCTTAAGCTTTATCCTGGAAAAAAGAAGATCTGATCAGGATATTTTGGGGTTTCAAATTGCGAGAGAAGTAAAAGAAATCAATCATGCCTTATTCACAGATAATTCCCTTCTCCTTGGGGCAGCCTCTGTCCACACTGCCTGCCAGTTTAAATTGGTGGTGGATGATTTTTGCGATGCCTCGGGCAGCAGATTGAATGCTGGGAAGTGTCATTTTTATGGCTGGAACATGTCTCAAATTGATCTTAATTCCATTGCCATATGTTGGGGTTTTGTCGGTTCCATTCAGTGGATATCTTTCAAGTATCTTGGGTTGCCTATTTTTCAGAAAAAACCCTTCAAGTAAGGATTGGATCCCCCTCCTTGACAAATTTAAAAATAAATTGCAGGCCTGGGGCTTTTCTTGGCTGAATCTTGTAGGGAAGACTGTGCTCATTAAATTGGTTTTGAGTAGTCTCCCAACCTACCAAGCTTCGCTTATGCTAGCTCCACTTGGAATTCTCAGGAAAATGGAAGGAAATTTAAGAAGCTTCTTCTGAAAAGGTGGAAAACAAAATAGAAATAGACTGTCGCTTATCAATTGGGACAAAGTCACCAAGCCAATTTTAGAGGGAGGTCTGAATTTCAAAGACCTGAGATTGCAAAATTTAGCACTGGGTGCTAAAATTCTCTGGAGGCAGGTTGCCCCTAAGGCTATTTGGGCTCAATGTGATCTCTGGAAGAAGTACTTCACGGGCCCAAGAATACGTTGCTTGGACAGACCTGTTCAATTCGCTAATGGATCGCAAATCCACAAGCTATGTGTGTAATCCCAAGCGCTCATACATGAAAAATTGTATTGGGTCCCGAGGAATGGGAAAACTATATATCTTTGGGAGGATCGCATAATGAACAATGATCCCCTAGTGGACGTTCATGAGCTTCAAGAATTGTGTTTCTGGATGAAGAGCGCAGGCTTGGTCTCTCTGTGGGACATCTCCAATTGGAAAGACAAAGTATGGTTGGAGTGGATGAAGACGGGAAAACGCATGGCTGGAGCTACGGTCCAGGCTTAAAGGGAAGGCTCCAACACATGAAGAGAAGCATGATTAGAGAGGCTGGGGGTTGCATTCTAGTTCTTACTCTGTGGCGCAAGGATATAAAATGTTGCGAGCAATTCCTTATGCTCCTCCATGCCCAGCACTCTGGAAAGGCCTCTGGAAACAAAAATGTATCCCCAAAATCGACTTGTTCAATTGGTTGTTATGCCACAATTGTGTTCTTACAATAGACAATCTCATGAGGAAAGGCTTCCATGGCCCCTCCAAATGCTCTCTGTGTTTGGGAAATGAAGAAAATGCCCAACATATAATGCTAGAATGCAATTTCTCATTAGAAGTCTAGGGAAAAGTGTTGAACCATTGGTCTGTGGACACAATGCTTCCTTCCTCCATTTTCGATCTGCATGCTAATTGGTTGCATCGTTACCCTGGAAAGCTCCCAAATAACATTTGGTTTAAGGCCGCTTGGCTGGTTTTTCCAAAGCTGACCTGCTAGCAAATTTGGTTGGAGCGAAATAGCAGGATTTTCCAGGGGAAAATGCATAATGTAAAAGTAATCATGACTAAGATAATAACCACTCTCAAAGAATTCCTGAGTGATCATATGCGGAACATCACCAATAAAAATCTCTCCCCTCAAGAGGTGGAGTGGGGTAGATCGTTGGGATTGCAGTTTCTCAATGCAGATTTCCAAGAGGAAAAGAAAAAAGACTGGCAAATTAGAATGTGAGAAGAGAGCTTCAACAATTGGAATAAGGAAATGGCTTGTTATTTTTTGTTCTTCGATGGGGCGGCAAAAGGTAATCTTTGGAATGTAGGTGTAGGTGGAGTCATCAAGAATATGGAGGGTCAAATTGAGCACAGGTATGCGTGGGGACTAGGCCAAGACACCAATACCCAAGCAGAGGTGATGGCATTGCTGCAAGGTCTCAAGATTTTGCAAAAAGTGTGCATCAAGGAAGCAAAGGTCATTGGCAATTCTCAGACTCTCATAAAAATGCTAGTGGAAAATCCAAGTCCGAAGGATCTCCGGCTAACTAGATTGATGAAGAGAATTAAAAGATTTTCAGCTCCTTTCAAAAGATAAGTTTCTTCCATGTTTTGAGGAACAACAACAAAGAGGCGGATGCAGAAGCAAATACAACCACTCTTCTTCCTGCGGGCACTCTATTATGGGATGAGAAGGAAAACTGGGATCCAATTCCTTAGTTGTGTTTTATGTTTTTTTGCCTTTTTCTTCAGCAATTTGTATGTGTTTTTAAGTTAGGGAATATCTAGTCGCTAAAGGGAATTTTGGAACCCAAGAAGCTTCATTATGTCAAAATTAGAGATGGGGGGATTCTCGTTATGGGGGAATATTGTGAGATGTCCCGACAATCTTGAAAGCTTGTAAATGGGCATTTATACCGAGAATTTTAATACCAAAACATAACCGTTACTACAAAAAGTCCCAAAAGAGAAACACGCTTGTGTAAAACCAATTGACCAGGTGAGAGGAGATAGAACACATAATATGCAAAAAGACAATTTTTTTAAGTCGGATCGATGAAGGCATCAGATTGGGGAAAATACAATCATGGAATTAATGTCGGAATTGTGTTAATGGCCTGACCCAATGGTTTTGTGAAGCAAATATCGATCAACCATCAAGCATTGGCCATGAGCAAATGATCATACACGTGCATTCATGCTCAAAGTGCATCATCTGATGTCACCGTCGGCCCAAAAAAAACCTCCGAAGAGGTAATGAACATCACTGAACTGATATCAAGGTACCAAAGACACGAATCCTTAAAGCATATCCATTGTCTGATCAAAACCGCAGATCAATCAAGCTCAGGTGATCTTTAATGCAGAAGGTCTCAGAGCTTACGCCAGAAATCCATGTAGGATTCCACCTCAGTTTCTGTTCAAGCCATGTAGGACACCATGCCATAATCCATACTACAGCATCAATATGCCATATATTTTTGCATCCTCCTTATAACCACGTCACTAGCCACATAAGATGCCACATCACCAGTGGCCAAATTGGAATGAAATATGAAAGTGAGTATGTTTAGTCGTCATCCATGTTTATACCGATACGACCTGAATACTAAAGAGCAAGCTACATATGGTACTGTACACCACAAACCTGAAGGTAATAAATGTATAGCATAAAATATACCAATAATAATTTCCCATTATCAAAAGAGAAATAAAATTATATTATTGTTAATATTGCTTCAGACATAAAGCAAAGTTGCCGTGTGCATTTTCTTTGTTTTCTTGAACATGTACATACCTAGCAGTACCCTTCAATGCATTTAATCAAATGTCTACATTAATTTTATTTTTTCTAGTTACACCAACTACCATGTCCTGACTCTGGATTATGTGTGAGAGGGAGAAAGTTGGAAACGTGCTCATGTACACAATATGTTTTATCAAGGAAAACATCTACACAATATTACACAATATGCTTTCTCAAGGAAAACAAGAATATTTGAATAACTTCTTCCACAAAAGCTACAAGATGTATGGAAAATTGGCATTTACTTAATAAAACCTGTAAGGCATACAGAGACATGATAAATGACAATTTACAACAACTTATGCTAGTTATTCCTTTGTACGGTCACTAACGGTGAAAAAAATTGGCTAAGAAAAGCTTTTGTTGTTTTTTTTTTTTATGGATGTGTGCAAAGCCAATAAACTAATGTGAAAAACAAGTTTTCACGATAAAGACTTGAGACTCCTGAAAATCCAATGTACCAAAATAAAACATTAAGCATGCGATCAACAATGAAAACAACAAAAATATTATGCAATGACGAAATTATCCATGACTACTGCACAGTGGTTGTGTGTTAAGATTTGTCCATGCCAACTGTATTCATAGGAAGATAGTTCCACTCCCCACATTTGTGACTACCATGTATGCAAAAGCATGCATCCATCAGCACTATAGTCGTCTATGCATTATAGAATTTGTCACCAATTATGTGTATATGCAATAACTAAAGTTTAGGATAAAATGTTACAGATAATCAATAACATTTGTCGACTCAGTGCCCACCTGAAACAAAATAAAATTGCAATTGTCCATGCTATGCTATGAAAGCTCATATGTGCAAGCAATGTGCAAAAGCAAGTGAAACATGTGTAGATCCTACTACAAAGCTACAGCTGGTAATGATTCTAGTTTTCTCTGTGTGAACAAAAGAAGAGTAAACTACACGAAGGCCAACTGCCCCTAGTAAACATTAAAATCGAAAAATGATAAAAAATATTCCACCAAATCCTTATTGCTTGGCAGGAGTCATGCAAGTATTGACACGTTGAAGATTCATCTGTGCATATACCTCATCAATCTCCACATTAACATGAAAGAATTAGGAAATAATTTCGACGAATTACATAAATTTGCAATTTAAAAAATGCATAGTAGTAATATCCTCAGGTGGCACATCAAAAGTCAAAAGTTTGCAGTCATACATGCAATGTAACATTGTGAAGCTGACAAATCAACTTGGATGGGAGACTCGGGTAATTATCATCACCAATGAGGGTATGAATGCCCTTTATACGATATGAAAAATTTATCAGGACCATGCTCTAAATATGTCGTATTGCAAGCACTGTTGGATATCAGTTTATCAGTAACAAAAGACATCCAACTATTTCATATAATAGAAAAAACCCCTACACAGAACATACCAAACTGCCTCCTTCCTGGCTACTAAAAGTAGTGAAACAAGACACAACCATAGATCAATTGATAGACAAGTATGAAAGATGCATTTCAAAATTTCCCCATTGCAATTCATTAAATGTCACACACATTTAAATCAATCTATGTTACAGATATTCATTGTTTACAAAACACTCAAAACGCTTTGCAGAAGAAGAAGAAAAAAAAAAAAAAATACAAATTATCATTATTAAAACCACCATTTTTTAATAATACGTATTGTTGGAACAAAATTTAAAATTCCAGATGATCTACACCATAACCAGATATACCACATGGATTTTGTTTTTGGCAAATAGGTACAAATCGTGGAATGCACTCAAAATAAATAAAAAAATAAAAAACTGATATATGACCCCACATTTTCACCGTACACAAAGCAAAAGGAAGAAAAAAATTCATAATTTACTCACTGGTATGTTCAAGATCATGGATATGGAAAACGTTGCATAATTGTATCATTGTATAAGGCGACATTGCATAGAGATCATAAAACAATGTCTCTTTCCAGAGAATTGGTGTTGTTTCTCTGCTCCAAGCTATTTTCCATGCTACCGGAATAGGAAATAAATGAATTGATCCTTTTTGTTTCCTCTCTGTTGTTAAAAAATCATACAAGAAGCAACCTCCTCCTCCGCCTGATGAGATCGTGGTTTCAAGTCAAACCGACAACCTTAGCGGTAGAATGAATCGACAGGCAATGCTTTCTAACCTTAAACCTGACCCTCCTCAAAATCTAAGGAAGAAACAACTATCTTTTCTGGTAGACGGAGGCCCCATTGCCTGGGAACAATTTGTCACCCTCCACTAGGTTGTCGCATCATTAGAACTCGAATCCCATTAGCAAGGGTGGCAGCATGTCTTCTGTGATTTTTCCTTGAGGGGATTCGAGTTCAGGACCCCCTAAGAAAACTTCAAGAAATCTCATGGCATCGTCGTCATCTATGCGCTTGCCGAGATTATGCTAATTGTCCCCCCAGGGCTTGTTTCTGCGGATCTCCTAAGAAGCTTTTGAGAAGCTTGAGCTCCAAGAGGTATCTGGGTTCCAGTTAAATACTGAAATGAAGAAATCTGATTCTCGTCTTGGCGACAATGAATTCATGGTTGTTGTGATTTCTGAAAAATAAAAAATGAGGGTTCAGAATAAGAAGAGAGGTAGGCTGAAGGACAAGTTGGACTCATTGGCTGGCGATGAAGTTTTAACTACAGTGACCAAAATGAGGCGGTGGCATTACGGGGCTATTGTGCATTGATCGGATGGGACGTAGATAAAAAAAATGCAGGTGGCAGCATTAATGATGCGATACAACACTGATTAGATCGAATATGTCAAGGAATATGAAGTGGTGGAAATAAGGAGGTTTCAAGGGATGGTTTCGTACAAAACTGATGTTAGAAAACTTTTCAACGAATTGACAGGTTTTCTACAAAATCTATCTCTAATATATACCTTCGACATAATTAATAATATATTTTTTATAAATAAATTTACTAAAATGTAAAATCCATTTCAATAATTTCAATTTATACAATATATCCATCTTTAATAAGTTTTAATAATTCCAATGTATACAGCCTATCCATCTTTAATAAATTATTTTGTTCATATATTTTCAATATACACATTAATAAGTTATTTTATTCATATATAAAAATGTCAAAAAAATCTAACCAACATCCTTACACCCTACAAGAAGTAAAAATTATACTTACAAATATGAACATAGTCAACAAAATAAATGTTATATGAAAAACTGATAATAATTTTTAATAATTTCAATATACACAGCCTGTCCATCTTTAAGTTATTAAATTTTAATAATTTCAATATACACAGCCTGTCCATCTTTAAGTTATTTTGTTCACATATAAAAATGTCAAAAGATCTCACCAACACCCCTTATTACAAGAAGTAAAAATTATACATAGTCAACAAAATAAATGTTATATGAAAAACTGATTATATCATATTTCCCTAAAATTTCCAAGACATGTTTTCTATAAAATATAACAATAAAGAATTACAGTTACAACAATACCCATTTGAGTTTTCATCCAACATGTTCGGCTGAGTTGGCATAGTTTTTATAGTTGCCATTATTTTCACATAGTCATGTGTCCATCATCTACATATCATAGTATGAATCATGATTGAAAAATAAAATTTATTATAAAACATTTTCAAATTCATATTTTCAAATTAAAAATAAATAATAGTAATGAATTAAAATAATAAAAAAACAATATTATGAGTGTTAAAAAAAATCAATTAAATAAATATAAGTATTATAGGACAATTCTACCATTGAAATAGTAAATATTAAAGTATATATTAAATTTTTAATCATTCTCTCACATACATATATTTTTAATCAATGGATGAGATTTTGATAAATTAACTTCCGCTCATTTATAAAGAGGTACGTTTATGTGATTACTTTTTCACATTTACTAAATAAGATTAAAAAATTAGTTGATCACCACCGGATTGTCACGTTCAATGATTAAGAACTGTGGCCGCATGGATTATGAACTGTGTCGTTTCTTCTGTGTTTGTTTTTTACAGTGCGCTGTCATTTTTTTTTACCGGGGCGGGCGAGTGGATGTAGCAATCGGGACAACATATAAACTTTTACCGGGGCGGGCGGGTGGATGTAGCAATCGGGACAACATATAAACTGAAAGGTAAACCCTAAATATCAAAGCAATCGGGACAATGCAATGTCATGGTACGCAGCTTAACCCATATATATATAAAAATAGTTTTTGTGCTTGATGACAGGGTTAATAAATTTTATATAGCAAAGATGGATATAACAAATTTTATTTACAAACCCTAATTAGGGTTTATATTAAAATTAGGTTTAATAAATTAAAAATGCCTTTGGGCGTTCATCAGCCACAATTATGTGGCTGTGATAGTTATATTTACGATCGGTCTATATAAGTTATATAAGTTTTATTGACGGTCGGTCAATCTTCACACATTCCAGGAAAATCTACATTTTGTAATTTTCTTCGTTTGACATTTTACTATACCTGTAAAATACGCCCTGAAATCGAAAAGACGTCGTGTGGGACGTCAAATTCCTGGACTGCGTGAGTCTTATTGGCTTGTGAAAACGACGTCTCTTTTAAAACTGGAGCGGTGGCTGTGGTGGCGGAGAGACCAACATTTATGCAATTTCGTACACCGACGGATGATTAAGCATTTACGTAAGTTTTGGGAGCAGATGACTCTGCCTCCAATTTCACATTCACATTACCCGTCTATGAAAATTTTATGATGGGTAAACTTTTGGCCTACCGTTCGGTTTTAACGTTCAACATTTTGGATGCATTTCATTTTATATGATTGATGAAATTTGTATGAATTATTTATTGGAAGAAGACATTTTAGTAGGCCAAAAATTTATCTATTAGGTTTTAGGTTATGTTAGGTTTTATCTGTTTTTATAAATTTGTTGTTAGTTTATTATCAACATGATTTATGGACAACCATTAATATATTAATAGATGATTAATATATTAATGCATATATATTAATGGTTTATCAATGTATAAATATAATGTATAGATTACAGTATTAATTTACATTAATATATAAAGTACAATATTAATTCATCATTAAAAAATGTGATGTATTAATTAATTTATACATTAATATATTATTAATTAATACATTGTCAAATTATTAATACACTAATAAATGTGGGTTTTGTGGCACTTCATGCTCCTTGTGTTGTGATTCATTTCTGATCTGCTCGCTATGGGATTTTAACCTTCGGTTGTTTTCCTTTCGGTGGGATGGGGGTTTATGCTTTGCGTAGATCTGATTGTATCATTTGCGCTCCCTGATTTGTTGCAGGTTTGGTCCACGTAGTTTGTTTTGGTGGTTGGGATCGATTTTTTTTTACCGTGTGCGGCACAGGCTCGTGTACTTTTTCTTCTTATGGGGGATCAACCTTCATGGGTGCGCAAATCTGGGTTCGAGACTTGGTGCTTGAATCTTTCTCTATGTATCTTTATTGGTTTGTGGTTCTTCTCTCTGGTCTGGTTGGCTTGTTCAAGGTTTGATGTATGCTGAGATCTGGTTCCTTATGGTGGTTGTTGATGATTCTTTCTTCCTCCTATCTGGTGGGGGTTTAGCCAGAGCTTTGAGGTCTTATCTTCGGCGTGTGGTGTTGGTTTGAGGCACTTTGAGGTCCTTTGTGAGGGCGTACAACTTATGGTCATCTCTTTCCCTGGTGTTTTGTTGGCCAGGGTCTTCAATGTTGTTGTTGCTATCGGGTTCCGTTGATGTGAAGATTTTTCATACCACTCTGGCCTGGTGATCCAGATTTAGGAGCGAAACGAACTTATTAACATACTAAATACAATAAGCATAGAGATATGGAGAACAACACAGATATCTAGTGAACAATATATTCTATTGAATAATGAAATAGGTTGAAACTTTAAAACTATAAAACTGAAACAACTTGCTCAAATGATGGTAGCTATCTCTAAGAAGAGATGTGGCTACTACATGCATCTGTCTGAGTAGAATACTTACAATAAGGCTCCAGAGTTCTTTTTAACATTACTCATGAATGCCAAAACCCTAAGCATCCAAAAACCTAACCCTAGGAGGTGAAATGCTAAAAGTCATGTGGGCCTCGATAGGTAAGTTGGTAGTTCAACTTCCTAGGGTCGTAAATTTTGCATATGACCTCTATTTTAGGCACGTGATAACCCGTTGGAAAGGTATTTTCGAGAACTACTTGTTACTTCATCAAACTCTGACTCTGTCTACAATTTCACTATGGAAAGCCAAAAAAACATTGTTTAGGGCCCCAAAGCGACCCTGGAAGTACAAAAATATGTGTTGACATGAAAACATCCAAAATAAGCCAGTTGAATTAGGTGGGAGGCCACCAATCTCCACCTGGAAGATGTGTAGGGATTTAGACAAACCCGAAAGTGTAGAACCCACAATTACAAAGAAGTACAAAAGAACGTGTTGAACTAAAAATTGTCAAGAGGATCCAGTTGGAATAGGTGGGTGGCCTCCAATATCCACCTAGATCAATACTCCCCCCTTAAGAAGAAATGGTCTCCATTGCATTGAGTTCCCCCATCAGATGAGGAAACTTCTGGTGAATTTGGCCCCGGGTGAGCCACTTGCCTTGGTGTAGGAGTTGCCCTGCCTTGACAACCCGATAAAGAAAGATCATCTTCTAGTGAGTTCCCTTGACCCGTGTGTCCACTTTTTGATCAGTGGATGCTTGTTCCATGCATTCAAGGTTGAGCTACGTTGGTTTCAATTGTTTTGCAATCTCTCAGGTGTCCAATAATGGTGGAAAATATGGTCGAATGAGGTCCACATTGAACACTGGGTGCAAGCCAAGGAAGGGTGGAGTGTTGAGCTCAAAAGTATTGCTAGCCACAGTCTTGGTGATAGTGTAAAGCCCAAAGCGAAGTGTGCAGAGCTTTCAATGGGGCCCTGTAAGACATTGTTTCTACAAATGTAACCAGACCTTGCCTCCCACCTGAAACTGGTGTGGTACCCTCTGTTGATCGTGACATTACTTGTACTTAGCATTGGCTTTCTGAAAAATCTCATGGACCTGTTGGTGGATGTGTTGAATCTACTCAATGAATTCGGTGGATTTTTCAGTATTAGACTGAACATGGGAAGAGTCTTTTTGTGTGGTTGCAAGAGGTAGTGCAACATAAATCGGACCCAAGGGTTGGAATCCCAACCCAACCTGAAATGGGTTGTAGTTGGTGGAGCTATGGAAATCCATGGTGTAACTGTGTTGAAGATAGGGGAGACTCTCATCCCATGTACGCAAATAATTAGATTTGTACATGTGGAGGATGTGCACAATCATCTTATTGACGACCTATGTTTGGTCGTCAATTTGAGGGTGGAAAGCAGTGGATTTAGTGAGCTTGGTGTCCAACAGTGACTAGAGACTCGACCAAAATGTGTTGAGGAACCTACTAACTTGGTCAGAGATGATGGTCTGCGGTATCCCAAAATGGAACCACGCTTTTTCGAAGAAAAACCTGGCAGTATCTATCGATGTGATGTTCTTCTTGAAGGCTGTGAGGATGGTCATGGAACAGGCAATGGTTGATATACGCCCATCGCCTTGCCTTGCTTCTTAATGTTTGTCTTGGAAATGGCACAGGCAGTGCAAGATCTGATATACTTGTTGACGTCTTGTTAAAGTTTTGGCCAATAAAAATGTTTCTGTAGAACGACCACATTTTTATTCATGCCAATATGTCCTTCCATCCGGCTATAGTGAGCTTCCCAAATCATATTTTCACGCTCACTTGTAGGAACACAAAGATGGCCTAGATGGCATAACGGTCCGTCTTGAATGTGAAAATTGGTGACATTCGTGCATGTACCCATGAGCTGATAGGTGGTGGAAAAGACTGGATCTTGCACATAAAGTTGGGGCCACTCAGATGCCCCATTTTCACAAGAATGGAGAACGATGGTGAGTGTATCCATGGGAGGTTGACTGAGGCAGTCAGTGACAATATTTTTGATCCCTATCTTATACTTGATGTTGATATGGAACTATTGTGGACAGGTGGACCACTTTTGATGGCAGTCATTCTGCAACTTCCCCTTTGTTTGTATGAACTACAGAGGATTGTGATTAGTGTGGATGATTGTATCATTTCCCATAATGTAATGTTTCCATTGACAATAGGCTTGTACAATGGAATACATTTCCTTGTCATAGGTGGGGTATTTCTGGACAATATCTGAGAGTGTCTCACTATGGTATGCCACCGGATGACCGTGTTGAGTGAGAACTATGCCTACAACATAGTCAAATGTATCAGTCTCAATATCGAATGGTTATTGCAGAGTGGGAAAGGAGAGTACTAGATATGCTCTCAAGCGATGCTTCAGATCATCAAATGCTCATTGTTTTTCCTTCCCCCACCCAAACTTTTCCCTTCCACCGCCCTTGGTCACTTGGGTAAGGAGCCATGCAATATGGGAGAATCCCAACACAAATCTTCGGTAGAAGTTGGTGAGTCCCAAGAAGCTTTGAAGCTCGATTAGTGTAGTCAGGGTTGGCCAGTCACAGATGACTTGGATCTTAGCTGGATCAACATGTAACCCATGCTCATTGACAATGTAACCCAAGTATTGGAACATGTTCATACCAAAGGATCATTTTTCCAAGTTGGCATATAGCTTGTGTTGTCGTAGAGTGCTCAAAACCTGTTGAATATGTTGCATGTGCTCCTCCCAAGTTTTGTTGAAGATGAGGATGTCATCCAAATATACCACCACAAAAGAGTTGGTGAAGGGTCTCAATACATCATCCATCAACCTCATGAAAGTGGCTGGCTCAATTTAGTCGAGGTTCGATACCCATTGTTATATGCAAATTCTACCAAGTGCAGGTAGTCTTCCCACTTGCTTGGTTTTATTCTTACGTACATGCAGAGCATATCTTCTACGATTTGGTTTATTCGTTCATTCTGTCCATTCGTTTGTGGATGATAACTCGTGCTGAAATTCAAATTAGTATGTATCCCTGCAAACAATTCTTTCCGAAAAGTAGATGTAAATTTTACGTCTCTATCTGAAATCACCATTTTAGGAATACCATGCAGTCTAAAAATTTATTTCATGAATATTTCAACGATGCTAATAGTTTTAAAAGTAGACTTTACAGGAATAAAGTGTGTAGACTTACTAATTTTATCGACTACCACCATAATGGAATCATTTTGTTTCTGAGTTTTAGGTAAACCTGTAATAAAGTCCAGCGATATAGTATGCCATTTCCATTCTGGTACCGGTAAGGGTTGTAATAGGCCGACTGGATGCTCGTGTTCGGCTTTTACTTGCTGACAATCTTGACATTTAGCTAAGTATTATGTTGTTTCGCCCTTCATATTAGGCCAATAAAATAATTTTTTAAGTGTTGTTATTGTTTTCTGGTATCGTAGATGACCAGAATATGGTTTCTTATGCACTTCATCCAAAATTTTTAACTCTAACTCTGTCGAATCTGGTATGTATATCCTATTTTTAAATCATAGTAAACCATTTTTATCAATACTCAGATCTGTTTTGTCTAAATGTTTTGTAGTGTTTTGTAATTCTACCACTGTCTTAGTGTAATTTTTGTCGTTATTACCTGCAGTCTTTATCCTCTGTTCAAGATCTCTTTATGCCTTGCTAATGTTGATTTCAAACAACCCATGAACTCTTCTACTCAAAGTATCAACTACTTTATTTTCCTTACCCTTGATATGTCTTACCTCAAAATCAAATTTTCTCAAGAAGGCTAGCCATCCTGCTTGCCTTACATTAAGGTCCGGTTGACTAAAAAAATATTTCACACCACTATTATTTGTCAATAATAGAAATCTTCTTCCTATTATGTAGTGTCGCCACATTTTTAAGGCGTGTATTACCGCTACCAATTCTAAGCCATGAGTGACATAGTTTCGCTCGTGTTTATTTAGTTTCTAGGACTCATAACAAATAATGTGTCCTTCTTGAGTTAGGATACCACCTATTTCTTCTTTACTCGCATCAACACAAACGATGAAGTCTTTATGTGGATCTGTTACCTTTAAAATGGGTGTGATTTTTAACAATTCCTTTAACTTATTAAAACTGTCTTGACATTTATGTGACCAGTTAAACTTGGTCCCTTTCTTTTGTAGTGATGTGATAGGGTAAACAATTTTGGAAAATCCCTCTATAAATCTGCGATAATATCTGGTGATTTCCATGAATGACCAGTGTCTGCTACATCCTTCGGTACCGACCGTTCCATAATGGCCCTTATTTTCTCAGGATCGACTGCAATACCTTCTGCAGATATTACATGTCCTAGGTACTGTATTTTCTTCTGATAAAAATCACACTTATCAAATTTAGCATACAGTTTGTGCTTCCTTAAAGTTTGCAGAACTATTCTTAAGTGTTCTTCGTGTTCTTCTTCTATTTTAGAATATACCAGAATATCATTAATAAATACCAGTACAAATTTGTCCAAGTACTGACTGAAAATACTATTCATTAAACACATGAACGTGGTTGGCACGTTAGTGAGTTTGAAAGGTATGACCAAAAATTCGTAATGTCCATATCTCATTCGAAAATTTGTTTTACTTATGTCCTCATCTTTTATCCTAACTTGGTGATAGCCATATCGTAAATCCAATTTCGAGAAAATTCTTGCCCCACCTACTTGATTGAACAGATCATTTATCCTAGGTAAGGAGTACTTATTCTTAATAGTCATCTTGTTTAATTGTCTGTAATCAATGCATAATCTCAAAGTTTCATCTTTTTTTTTCACAAAGAGGACTGGTGCTCCCCATGGAGAAACACTTGTTTCAATATATTCCTTATCCAGTAATTCCTGTAATTGAATTTTTAGTTCTGTCAATTCCGACAAACTCATTCGGTAAGGTTCCTTAGAGATAGGGGTTGAACCAGGTAGCAGGTCGATAGAAAAGTCTATCTCCCTTCTAGGGGGTAATTCAGGTATTTCATCAAAAAATACGTCTCTGAAATCGCATAGAACAACAACTTCTTCCAAGTTGGATTTATCTTCTTTTTCTAACAGGTTTGTTACTTGGATGGCATAAACTTGACAACCCTTTCTCATGCATTTCTTAAATTGCATTGTTGAAACTTGTCTAACTGATATTGGCTTTTGTATACCTTAGACTGTTCTGGTGGTGTCATTTTCATCTTTATACTTAAGTGTCTTTTCATAACAATCTAGCAATGCTTTATGCCTTTCTAACCAATCCATTCTGACAATTGCATCATAAGATCCTAGTGGTAGAATGTTAAGAGTTTTCCTTATGTTTTGACCACCTAAACTGAACTCATAATTAGAAATAAAGTCAACCACTTTCCTTTTAGTTTTTGTTTCTAGTTGTACCAGCCATGATTTTGCGTGTCTCATTTTCTTAAGTTTGTTTGACTCTATTATACTAGGAGTGATATAACTTAACGTAGCTCCAGGATCAATTAAAAAAAAAATCGAGTGTTATCGATTTTACCTTCCACTTCCACCACAGAGGACTAGTGGTCAGCTTGGTGGCCATCCACGACTGCATTTATCCGATGCAAGCTTCTGCCCACATATCCCATTGTCGAGGCTTCCTGCAAATTGCGAACAACAGTTCTGGCTGCTGAATTTAAATGTGGACAGATCCTCCTTAAATGAGGTTCTCCACCTTCCCAACACTTTAATGGTTCGCGAGGACTATCCCCAAACTTCTTTGTTCCCAGGTTTACCGGTTTACCACTGCCTTGCGTATTTGGATTGTTGGAGTGAAAATATTTTCTTGGAAAGATTTTTGTTGTGTTCCGATAAGGAGTTGGTTGGTATCCCCCTTCTTTCGTTGGTTCATTCGGTATTGTTTCTTATCCTTCCAAGCTTTGGGAAATTATGCCCGTTGTTTGTATTAGTCGTAACACATTCGAGCTTTCCTGAATACTTCACTCAAGGATTTGGGGTAATCAAACTCGATTATGTCCTTGTAAGACTATGGTAAATAGCTTAGGAACAGTTGGATTTTTACTTTGTCCTCCCAGATATAAGGTACGAACCTTAGTAATTCTAGCAATTTGTTTATCAGATCCTCCATAGCCATTTGGTCAAGTCGTAGCTCATAAAATTCTTTGGTTTTTATTTCATAGTAACTTTCAGATAAGTATCGTTTCTTGAAATATTTCTTAAAGTATTCCCATTCCATCTGTTTCTCTTTTAGGCCCTTGTCCAATTTCAGATCTTGCAACCAAATGTGGGCCTTTCCTTTCAGGTTATAGATATCCATTCTGACCTTCATATTGTTGGAATAGTTGTATATCTGAAAATACTTCTTGATGTCTAATAACCACGCCTCAGCTTCCTCCAATGTTCTGGATTCCCCATCAAAGGTAGTGGGTTTGATTTTCTTAAATTTTCCCTCAAGGTGATCTACATGTTTCCTTTTTTTGTCTAGTTTTGATTTATCTTCAACTGAAGGTGTACCTTCAGATGAACTGTCCCCTTTTTCTAGTTCAAGACCAAAATTCTTGGAGGCTCTTTTACTAACCTCTTCCTCATGGTCATCGTCCTTTGGGATTTTCTTTGTCACTATATTACGCCGTAGGACCTCATTTATTTCCTGTTGTTCCTGTTGTGCCTTCTTCAGTTTCTCATTGTTTTCTTTGAAAACTTGCATCTCAACAATGAGATTCCTCATTGTTTCCAGAACTTCAGTGGGTGAGCTTCCATCACTATTTTGTCTCGGATCTTCCGGAGGTCTTTGTTTAGGATTCCCCTGAAGTCTAATTTCTACGTCATCCTGGGTTGCCATGATTAACAAAAAATAGAAAAGGGTTTTTTGTTTGTAACAGTAATGGTTTGTTAGTTTTTACATAAACAGAAATATGTGTTAATTAATTAATTTGGCCCTATTCAAGGTCCAAGTGTTGTAACCTTTTCTCTGATACCATATGTAACATACCTCAATTTCGTCATAAAAAAAAAAAAAAACTATGGGGCATTAACCCTCAATTCCGTAAAAAAAAAGGCTTATAATACAAGAAATAACCTTTTAATTCCATTGCTAACTCTAGCACTCAGTGTACCCAGTTTCCTTTTCTAAAAAGACAGACCCACAATCCAACATTTTCCTTTCAATTTTTGTTTAAGTCCTACTAGCATTTATATGTGGTTATAAGTTTATACTTGGTATTAACTTGAAATTAAAAAAAAAAATAGGCATAGGACTTAGGGTCCTAGACTCTCCTTGAAACACCCTCCATATCTGCGTGCAAGGCTAAACTCCAAGACCATATGTAAGAGGTGTTATACATAATGTATTAGATGTCTATTTATTTACCTTAGCGATATGTTGGTTTTAACAATGAGTTGTTTGACTCTTCTATGTATGACCAAAGTCATCGACATGATTTCTCTATAAAACATTTGGTTGGTTAAATGTCTTTCATTCACAACATGGCCTAACACTTTTTTTCTAGTTAGAATCAAAACCTATGCTAACCAAATTTGTTATCTCTACCAGATTGGAACAACGTCTAACCGGACTAGGTACTAAGACTAGATTGGTAGTGGTTAGGGATTAAAGGTTTCCAACTCGTAGGATTTCGAGGAAACCACCCTTCACTTGGTAATTCATTAAATGTGACAGGAGGGTTTATGACAGTCGGGAGTTAAACCTCTGACTCGACTTTTAATGGAGGTAGGTGAGAAACAAGGCCATCCCTGTACCTCCATCCAACCAAAACGCACCAATTCAGTTCTATCACATGGCCCGCACCTCTCGTGTACCATCGATACTCATCATCCTAAGGGTGCGAGATTTAGGGTTACAGTAGATTACTCATTTTTCATTTTTGTGAAAACTATTCTGAAAACTGGCTCTATGTTTCTCTTCCTTTTTCTTTGCGTGGGAAGAATGGTAGCTTGGAGTTCCTCCTTGGATTGTTCTCATTACTGGTAAGTGGCTCCTCTAACTTTATACATTGTACTCGAGGGTCTTTTGCATGTTGTTCTTTGTATTCCCTCCCAACGAATTCACGCAGGTAACGTTTTGTTTGTAATCCATTTGTTAGTTGATTTCTTTCTGTGATATTACATGGTGTTTGTTGTGCTTCACTGGGAATATGGCCTAGAAGATTGTTTAGGTTAGGGATTCCCTCGGTTTCTACATGCTATAATTATTCACGACACAGAGTCTTGTTGACAATATTTCACATAACATTTTCCTATCCTGGTTGAGTACTTGAATTGGGGTTTTTATTTGGGTTCTTTGTTTCCCAACTACTCGACGAATTCTTATGACTCTAATCTCTTATTTCAATGTTTTTTCTGAAATCTTATTCGACATAGCCACAAAATATGTTATGTATCTTGTGTTGTATATTTTATTTTTAAAGAATTGGGTCATCCTTTAATGCCAACTTTCTTAAAGTCTGAGTGTATAACAAGGTCATACGAGTCTGGTAATTCGGCATAGTGATGACCCTGTGTCTTTGTTTCTTTAAATACATTTTTCTCAGACGGTTTTAGATAGATTTCGTTGGTGTTATTTGACCCGTGGCTTTCAATTTCAATGCTTGCAATTAGAATAAATATTGGGTCTATTCTCATTATACAACTCATGTTCTTCACTGTAATGGTAGTCTGTATATTCTTTTCCTGCAATGTCTTTTTTATTTATTAATTCAGTTCTTATCACTAATGATGGGACCGTGTGATTGTGAGGGTACCCATCAGGGAGTCTTGGGATCCTCCTCCCCTTTCGGTCTGGCATGTTATTCATCTCGTCGCAACATCGAAGGATATCGGATCCCTCCAATTAAAGTTAAGTATGACTATGCAATTCCTTTCCTATTATTACTCGTTTTATTTTATTCACCTTATCTTTGTTGAACAATTATTAATGGTAACTTGTGCAATCTTGTGAAAGGGTCTCGGCCACGCAAGAATTATGGAGCTCAACCTTTGCCACCCGCATAAGAGGTATTCGAGTTCCATCTCACACCTTTCAAGGAGAGTCCTAGGTGACCAATGGTTGAAAATATTTAAATTAAAGAGTCATATTTATGGGTGAAGATTTGTTTTGCTTTAATAATAGGTTTTTACTTTTGTTACGTTCCTTCACGGTCGAGTAAGAGAGTCAACCTTAAATTGTATATCTAGTCAAATGATTATGTCGAACTTTATTATGTCCTTATTCAAAACGTTATTGGAATGGAAAATAGGAAATAGATTATCTAGGCATAGTGGAACTGTTCTTCCTCATTCTGGAATAAATGATATTGTGAATATTACATGTTCTCATTCCTATGGCTTTACTTTCTGGAAAAAAAAATTCTTTTGTTTACATTTTAACCTGGGCTGATCAAAATTAATCTGACTGTTTGTTTTCCTTCCAAACCGTATTCAAGGTTTTTTGGGACCATTTAACTCACTTATGAGCATGCGACTATCAGAAACTATTTATTTCCCTACTCGCGTTAGTGTTGACTGGAATCTAAGCAATAGATATTTTAAAATTTATGAGTCTATCAGTGTAGCAAATTAAAGATGTGACTCTGTAATTACATTCATAGTGCTTTCTATATATATATATATATATATATATATATATATATATATATATATAGTCATTCTTTCGATATTTTTTTTGTACAGTGTGTTTTATATATATGTTAGGGAGTTTACATATTAATTACATAATATGTGCACAAAACTTTATAATTGTGCAATGTCATTTATATGCCATCTACTGTATCAATTGTCGAATAAAATGCATATATTCATAATTGTATTCATATATCTACATATATAATTTATGAATCCCTATCATAGTAGAGTTTCATCCCGATTTTAGATTTTTAATCTGTACAGGTTGAAACAAAACTTGAATATCTTATAAGCATGTGATCTTATAAGGGTACAAATTTACATAATTTGTATTTGTATCTTCATGGTTAATTTATTACTTTATACAAGATGACTATGTCCTTGCCATGACTAATACATAGTGGCTTTCCAATGTTATTTACTATTTACATTCTATTCCTACCACAGAAAAAAAATATTCAATCGCTTTATCAGTCCATTCATTATCATAATACTTATGTTCCTATAACAGATGACATACTATAATCTTGTAGATACCGTCTTTAGTCAAACGAAATTATTTCCACAACAAGTACCCTACAACAACTCTATAATTCCATCTATTCACATATGAACAATAGGGTATACATTCAGAAATAGAAGGCATGTATAATCATTTCAACAATACAAATATAACAAGAGGGAAGTAGAGGAACATATCTAGATAAATACTGGAACAACAAAGGGAACAACCAAGTTCCTCCCAACCTTAGAACATGGCAGTCAAATCACTTGTCCTGTTCATCCCCTAGCCTGACCATGAATCCATGAGGGCTAACTTGGAACTCCCCTCAACAAATAATTTTTCAGTTTCAGCAGTCCTGACCTTGCCTCACACTCATCCAGTAGTGTTCGTAAAATCAAGAGATATATTTTATTTCATTTTCCCCAGCATACTAGGCAGCGTCTTACCTCCTCACATATGTCATGTATCCCAAAAAATCCTTTTTGCCTAGGTCTTTTTCCCTCTCTTGGGAATTTTCGCAACTTTCCAAATCCCTGATTTTCAAGGGATGTCAATGGCCAAATTATTGATTTTCCACTTGTAAAAATCAGCCTTGAGGTAGTTCCAACATGTTCCCCACTCATGGAGTCACGATCAGTTGATTTTCAACATGGTTGTTCCATTTGTCTTCCAGTAATAATTATAAAATCTTTTGTTTCATAGAAGTGTCATAGTCAAGAAGTTAGTTGGGTCAAATAGGTCTTTCCCCAACATTCATAATCATTAATTACAATTAATTAAATTCAAAATTTGGAATTTCCAAAAATGACAAAAACCTTCCAATTTCGAATTTACCAAAAACAGAATAATTTTCCTAAAAATCTCAAACTTAAAAAAAAAATATTTTGGGGGATGTCACAAAAGGGCATGACCAACCATTCGAAGAGACCTTATTTAGATTTGAAAATTGTCGTCCATAAATTTGTTGGTTCGATGGGAACTTGGTGGTAGCCATACTTTAGGTCAATCTTGTTGAAGAACGTTTCCTCCTTGAGTTGGTCAAGGAAGTCATCAATTCTAGGAATTAGGTACCAGTTATTGACTGTGATTTAGTTTAATGCTCTATAATTAATGCAGAGACGTCGGGTCTTGTCCTTCTTATGCACCAGTACAATCAGGCTTCCACAATGGGAGGAGTTACGTCTGATTTTCCCCTTTTGAAGAATCTCTTGGATCTAACACTTGATTTTGTCATTTTCCATCAGCGAGCGACAATTGACTAGTCCATTAGGTAGAGGTGCACCGGGGGTTAGATCAATTGGATACTTGACTTGGCAGTGTGTCAATACCTCGGTGGGTGAGGAGAATATGTCTTTGTACTCTTCCACGATCCCTTCCACTTTCTTCTACTACAAAGACAAACTTTGTGTAGAGGCCACAGATGTGGCAGCGACCTTCTGCTTGTTGTGAGAATAGATCACAAAGAAGACAAAATTCTGAGTATGTGAAATGACCTTACTGCATTTCTAAATAGAGATTAAATAAATAGCGGTAGGCGACACTACCTCTGGTATCCTATACAATTGTCTACCCAAAGTAATAATAACAGTGCAAGGTCTAGACTCATACACAACATGATGCTTCCACAAATATGTTTGTCCTAAAATAACATCACAAAATTCAACGAGATAAATACCACACAATACCTCGTCTTTGAAGGGCTTGATGCCATAGGGAAAATGAAATTGTTATTTGACATGGAGATCTATTCCTTGGCGAAGCCAGCTGATGTTGTAGGGTTGTAGGTGCAATGTCGTCGACAGGTCCAACCACTTGACAACCTCTGTTCAGATCAGGTTTTTCTGAATGCCGCTATCGACAATGAAATGAAGCAGAGTCCCCTTTACCCACATATGTGAATGAAAGAGGTGTTCCCCTTCATCTAGTTCTTCTAGTTCACTTGGCTGGACTTTGGTGGTAGCAACAGTGGCACTGGGTTCAACATCGATAATCTGCTTCCCTCCTTCTGTATTTCATTCGGAGTTAGAATCGTCCTTTGACTTGAAATCCTTAAACTTGGCCACGAGTGACTACTTGTAGCGACATTTTTTGGTGTTGTGCCAAGGGATTTTATGGTATTCACAACATTTTCCCATGTCCTTCTTCAACTTATCATCATCGTTTTTGTGTTGGGGTTGGACTGGTTGTCTTGAGAGTGGCCATCTTTGCTTTGTCCCTTGTTTTGTGGGTTGGGGCCACATTTTCCCTGCTTCAACTATGAGGAGTTTGTAGATCCAAACTCTTGCCTCTTTTGCTTAAATTTATGCTCGATCTTGACAACATATCTATGATTCATACCTAGTGATGTGATGTCCAAAAACTCCATTTCTCTTTAAATGTATCTATGCAAACAATTGTGGTATTTGATCACCAGATGTCACTCAGAGTATTTGAGACCCATTAGTTAAATATGGTACTGTCTGGTCCCTTTCCTAATAAAGGGTGGTCCATCTGGTGTAATGGTCCTCGTAGCTTCCAACATGATAGTATTATTCTTTAATGCCATATTGAAAGGAATCCCATGTAGGGGTGACTGCAAATATTGTATATTCCCTATGGCCCTTTGCTCAGAGTAAGTATCCCACAAATCCTTAACATGGGGGATGGCCTTGAGGAGTGCAAAAGTAATATTTTCCCTATCGAAAAAAATTGTGGACCGAAAAATACTCTTCAAGAATATTCAACCATTTATCTACAACATCTGCATCTATCAGTCCTTCAAATAATGTAACATAAAAATTTACATGTACCTTGAAGGGGGTTTCATGGTCGCTTGATGAAGATGCTTCTCTTATGAGCAGCCATCAAAGGATATGTGAAAATATGTCCATCATTTTGATCCTTTGTCATGCAAGGGATTCCTTGAGAAACATTTTAAAAGGATCTCCTACTCCATCATATTTCTTTTCGTCCCCCATGGTTTTTTTCAGGCTTGGCACGATCGATCTTGCAAAGGCTCGAATGGTTCGAGTCCCAACTTCTTGTACCCAGATCTTTTCAGGGATATGCACAAAGAAAAATAAATGAAGAGCAAACCGCTCAGATACCACTAATCTGGATTTAGGAGCAGAAATAATTGATTAAAAGAATTAATACAATAAAAACAAAGATACAGAGAACAACACAGATATCATCTATTGAATAAATGAAATAGGTTGAAACTGTAAAACTACAGAACTGAAACAATTTGCTCGAATGGTGGTAGTTATCTTTGAGAAGAGATGTGGTTGTTACACGCATCTGTCTGAGAAGAATACTTCCAATGAGGCTCCAGATGCCTTTTTAACATTAGTCATGAATTCCAAAACCCTAGACATCCAAAAACCTAAAAATAGGAGATGAAATGCCAAAATTCATGTGGGCCCCGATGGGTAGGTTGGTACCTCAACTTATCGGGGTCGTAACTTTTGCATACGACCTCCATTTTAGGTGCATGATAGCCCGTTGGAAAGGTATTTTCGAGAAATACACATTACACCTTCAAACTCTGACTCTATCTATAGTTTTACTATGGAAATCCAAAAAATCATTGTTTAGGGCCCCAAAACGACCCTGGAAGTACAAAAAGATGTGTTGTCATGAAAACATACAAAATCCAGTTGGATTAGGTGGGAGGCCACCAATATCCACTTGGAAGATGTGTAGGGATTCAGACCTCTTCGGAAGTGTAGAACCCACAATTACAAAGAAGTAAAAAAGAATGTGTTAAACTAAAAACTGTCAAGAGGAGCCAATTGAATAGGTGGGTGGCCTCCAATATCCACCTGGATCACCTAGTCCATCCAGCCACCGAGGTTTTGTTGGGATTTATTTTCTAGGGTTATTTTCATGGCTAGTTTTCTTGAACCTCATTTTTTTCCGGCCTATTTGGGGTTTTTTCTCGAGTTCTTGTTTTTGTATTTTATTTGTGGCTTATCAGCGAGCTTTTGTGTCCCTTTGAGATTTTATTTTTCTTATTTATCTACCGATGATTGGGTCATGCTCAAGGCACTTATAGAATTTAATTTAGTTCTCTTCGGATGAATATAATTACACTTTTTTTTGTGGAAAAAAAAATTGATACACTAATAAAGAAATACATTAACAATATATAAATGTAATAATAAAATTATTACTAATGTATTAATACATTAATAAACTATTGACCTTCACGTATTTACTAAAACATTATTAAAGTATTAATACATTAACAATACAATATTATATTAATGTAATATATAAATTAAAATATTGATACATTAATAATGTAATGGATTAATTAATTAAAACATTGTTAAATCATTATTACGCAAATAAAGTAATACATAAAATAATATATTAATAAATTATTAATACATTACTAAAGTATTAATACATTATTAGATTGATGTAATGTAATAATTAATTAATACATTTATAAAATATCAATTAATACAATGTTAAACAAATAATACACTAATAAGGTAATACACTACTTATACATTATTATTATTATTATAGTAATAACAAAAAAATACATTTCATACATTAAATGCATTATTAAAGTAGTAATGCATTGACTTTAATTATGTTAGTAATACATTATTAAAATATTAATATATTAATAATAGATTATTACATTAATGTAATGTAAAAATTAACTTGTATTAATACATTAATGTATAATGTAACATATTAAATTATTAATATATTATTAAAGTAATAATACCTTAATAAGTACATTATTAAAGTATTAATATATTAACAAATTAGTTGAAAAAGGTTAACTTTGGTAGAACTTGGTTGATTTTGAGAAGGAAAGGTTGACTATGGTTGATTTTGGTTTTCCTTCACCATGGTTGACTGTGGTTGACCATGACCATGGTTGACTATGGTTGACTAGAATTTATTATTGATGACCATGCACATGAAAGACGTTTGTTGACCATGTGGATTTGATTATGGTGGGCCACATTCATTATGTTTAACCACAGTTTAGTGTGTCATTACTACATTGCAATGCTCATCATGTTTTGTTCGTCACGTGACATCATAAGATTATGGTCATCAAATTATGATGAAGGGTTTTTGTTTCTCAAATCATGGAATTGGAATAGCTTTGTGAAAGTCCGACAGTGGGTTATGTTCGTCACATTTCGACATCGAGGAATGTTCATCTCATTGCAATGTTGGTCAATGTTTGTCACATAGCCACATTGGGTTGTGTCAATCACATTGAGAAAATGGGTTGTGTTCATCCTATTGCAGTGTTTGGAAATGTCTGTCACAATGGGACGTGGGTATATGAGTGTCAAATTGCAGTGCAAGGATATGTTCATCACATTGCCATGACAAGGCTATTTTCATCACATTGTGGTGTCCATTTATGTTCGTCACATTGTGACTACATGGCTATGTTTGTCACATTGTGACATCCATATATGTTCATCACATTGTGACGTTTGTATATGTTTAGCACATTGTGATGTTACTATGTTTTGTAGATTGCAACATTACTATGTTCTACACATTGTGATGTTACTATGTTTGGTAGATTGGAAAATTACTATGCTTGACACATTGAATGTTTCTATGTTTGGTAGATTGCAGTGTTACTATGTTCAAAAAAATGTGACGTTCGGAAATGTTTGTCACATTGCAAGGTCGGGATATGTGCATCACATTGAAATGTGAGGAAATGTTCATCACATTGCGACAACAGGGCGATTTGCGATGTATGTTTATGTTTTCCAGGTTGCGTCGTTACTATCCACTTTGCGATGACATGGCTATATTTGTCACATTCCTATGTGAGTTTATGTTCATCACATTGTGACATTACTATGTTCAGCAGCTTACAATGTTACTATGATCGTTATACAAAGAACATTACATTATTGTGATATGAATTACATTATTATAGTGAATGACATGATACAGTAGTAAAATGCGCTTCATACATAATTAATAACAATGATATGATAAATCATATGACATCAATACACAATCAGGGAGTAGTAATGAGAGGGGAATGGGGAAACCCTAGCGCTCTGAAGCAATCTCTCGGCACACCGTGCTGTAGGATCTAAACAAGCCGCCATGCAGCAACCACCTGCTACGAAGTGGAAAAGACTATATCCAGGTCTGATCCATCAGAATGCATCCGGAAGAGGGGGGGGACACCCCCCTCATATAGAAATGTTATGACCAATGATCGATCGGGTACAAGAGCAAAATGCCCAGCCGTTGAGCCGTCGTTGCAGCTACAGGATCAACGTCTTGCCAAAGAATAAGGACTTAGGAGGGAAATGGACATGGAAGCCGACACGTCCCATCCAAAATCACCTCACGGGTGGGAGCCTGGTAAATGCATCCCACAAATGGACAAACCATTGAGATACCTCATAAGTTCAACAAGAGTGGGTGAACACATGCAGTTCATGAGAGAGCATGCCCTCATTGGAAATTTTATAGGACTGTGGTCATCCGAGCGTGACCTAAACAGATGGATAAAACACTAGTGGAACCCCAAAGGAGACTATGACGTTCAACTCAGCTCTAAAGGTTTTTTCACAAACATTTTGTACAACCTAGAAGACATGGACCAAATCTTTGAGAGTGGGCCATATTTCTACAACTTGGTAGGGTTATTCTTGTGATTCTGGACGAAACGATTCAGCCCAAACAAGGAGGACTTCACAATGGCTCCAGTCTGGATCCACCTATACTCTTTGCCGCAAGAGTTCTGGCTGGAGGAAATTTTGATGGGAATAGGGAACACAGTGGGTCGCTACCTTAAAACCTCAGAAGCCACAAAGCAAAGGAAATACACTTCATATGCCTGAATCTATTTCTATATGAATATCTCTAAGGCTCTACTAGGATCGATAACTCTGGAATATCAGAATGAAGATTGGCAAAAAACGCTGGACTACGAACATATTCCTTTCCACTATAGGAAATTCCATGAACACGACCACCTCTTTAGAGACTACCCTTTGAATAAGAAAGCTACCAAAGTAAGTGAGACCACACAAAAATATGGCTACACCACTGTCACAACCAGGAAAAAAAACCCTCCAAGAAAGCAGAATCCCGACCCCAAACCTAAGCTTGCGACCAAAAGCTCCTATGCGATTATAAATCAGCTACCAGAGGACGGATAAATCCAAGATCCGCACAAAGAGCAGCAACATGGAAAAGTAAAGAACCAAACCTCTTCCTCCTCTGGCCCAAATCGTGAAATCCACCCAGAAGAGAGGGGAGACATAGATGGAGACACGTTGATGCAGCTAGACGACCGAAATGTAGCAGGCATAGATCTAGAAAAACTTGAGGAGGCCCTCAATCAAAAGGATCTGCAAGCCCTACTTGAAGAGAAACTCTGAAAGGTACATAAATTCTTTCTTAACTCCTCAGTAGGATCCACATCTCGCCTAGGTATAGCCATAGACTCAAGCTCAGACTCAAAAAGAATACCGCGAAATAACAAAAGAAGGGGGTGGAAATTATCACATCAACTCATCAAGGAGGCAGGCAATCTTATGCTCAACTTAGGGCAGATTCACAAGATCTTGGAGGGATACCTCCACCCAACACCACCCTCATTATGATGAATATCATCACCTAGAACATTAGAGGACTTAGTGGACAATCCAAAAAAAAGATCCTATGAGACTGCATCAAAGAAGAACACCCAGATATTCTAATGTTACAGGAAACTAAATGCACTAGGGCAGAAGCGGAAACCATCTTCCAGCGCATTTGGAGAGGATGTGATTTTGTTCTAACAGACTCCAGAGGGGCCTCAGGGGGTCTGGCCATACTATGGAACCCATGCAACATTACTCTAAGAAAATCTTTTTCTACAATAGGCACAATAACGACCCACTTCGAGGTCATGGGTTCGAATCAGGAGGGGGCTATCACAAACGTCTATGGAGCCCAAAGACAACAGGGAAAATACAAACTCCTGGAGCAGCTAGCCCTTATCAAAACCTTGTTGACCACACCCAACTCGATCTTAGGCGGTGATTTCAGCATGATCCTATCACTGGAAGAAAAACAGGAGGGAGTAAAAGGCTTGAGCAAGAAAGTGGTAAGTTCAAAACCCTCATCGATCAACTAAATCTAGTAGACATTGAAAACAACAATGGCACCTTCACATGGTCCAACCGTAGGTCAGGAAACCAACACATTTCCTACCATCTGGACCGCTTCCTTGTGGATGAAGAACTAATTGAAGAAGCCCCTTGTATGGAAAGTCTCATTCTCCCAAAATTTGGGTCGGACCATTGGCCAATTTCCTTTAATCTAGAAATAGGGGCAACGTCCAAATGCAAACCCTTTCAGTTTGAGAAATTATGGCTCTCACACCCAGAATTTCATCAGCTTGCAAAATCCTGGTGGGCTGAGGCATAAATAGATCATGGCACAAGCATGTACAAATTCTAGCAGCACCTCAAAAACTTCAAGCAAGCGTTGAAGCACTGGAACAAGAACACCTTAGGAAACATATTTCAAAGCATACAGGACTTAGAGAACAAACTAGGAGAGATACAAAAAACTTTCATTTCAGGAACACGAACTGTTGAACTAATGAAAGAGGAGGAGGAGCTTCAAGCATAACTATAAGAGAGGA
Organism: Picea glauca; assembly: GCA_000966675.3. NCBI lineage: Eukaryota > Viridiplantae > Streptophyta > Pinopsida > Pinales > Pinaceae > Picea > Picea glauca. The sequence continues at coordinate 581,307 of JZKD02S1782901.1, forward strand.
GAAAGCAAGAGGAAATTTTGTGGAGGAAAAAATCTAGGGTACAATGGCTCAAAGAGGGGGAAAAGAACACAAAGTTATTCCAAAGAGAAATGGTGCATTGCCGACTCATTAACAAAATTACTCATCTGGAGGATGGCTAGGGTAATCCAATCAGAGAACATACCCAAATAGAAGCAGAACTTAACAACTATTACCGTGACCTCCTCACGGAAGCAAGGGAGGATAGAACAACAACAATCAGGTGAGTAACGAGTCACATACCCTCTATGGTGACTCCTGAACAAAATGCAGCCCTGATGCGACCTATCACCCAAGAAGAAGTGGACCAAGCAGTAAAATCTATGCCCTCAGGAAAGGCCCCAGGTCCGAATGGATTTACAACTGACTTCTTCCATCATTGTTGGGACCTAATTAGGGAAGAAGTTTGGGAGGTAGTAGAGGAATCGTGCACCTCAGGCCAAGTCCTCCCTGCCCTCAATGCTACTTTTCTCACCCTAATTCAAAAAGAGGAGTGGGTCACAAATCCAAAACAGTTCAGACATATCGCTCTCTGCAATGTCATTTACAAAATCATAATAAAGGTGGTTGTGAACCGCCTCAAGCCAATCCTGCCCTTTGTCATATCCAAGGAACAAGAAGGGTACGTAGAAGGCACACAAATTATTGATAGCATCATTTTGTCTCATGAGGTCATCCATTCTCTCAAGTCGACAAAAGCTCCATGTATGCTAATCAAACTTGATCTTTCAAAGGCTTTTGATAGAGTCAGCTGGAAATATCTTCGAGCCATTTTAGATTCGTTTGGATTTGATCAACAGTGGGTAAATCGGATCTTAAACCTTACCTCCGCAGCCTTCTTCTCCATCCTAGTCAATGGGGTCCCTTCTCAACTGTTCTCACCGTCCAGAGGTATCAGACAAGGTGACCCCCTATCGCCCTTTTTGTTTGTGCTCCTGGTGGAAGGACTGGGCTGCTATATCAAGTCAACGGTCCTAGAAGGATCTCTCAAAGGCTTACCTTTGCACAATATCCAACCTGCACCCTCACATAGTCAATTTGTCTATGACACCCTACTCATGAACTCCCCAACTGTAAGGGAGGCAAACAAGCTTAGCTCCATCCTCTCTGACTTTACAGAGGCGTCAGGCATGACTCTCAACCTAGAAAAATCCAAAATTTGCTTCTTCAACACTCCAACAGCTGTCCAAATTCATATCTCCAGACTCCTGGGAATACCTAAGAGCTCCCTTCCATCCAACTACTTAGGCATTCCTCTAACGGGTGCAACGACCAAATCCATTTCCTGAGACAGCCTTCTTCTTTCCATCTCCAACAGGCTAACAAACTAGACCTTTTGACCCCTTAACATCGCATCCAGGATGGTCCTTCTCAAGTCTATCCTTCAAACCCTTCTCACCTACCTTTTCACAACCCTTGTGGCCCCCAGGCAGGTCATCAAAGTAATAAGGAACCTACATCGAAATTTCCTCTGGCATGGACACCAGCCAAACAAGAAGTGGGCGCTAGTAGGATGGGACAAGATTTGCACACCAAAAAGTATGGGAGGGCTAGTACTCCAAGATCCAGGGAAACTCAACCAAGTAATGGGATCCAAAATGTGGTGGAGATGGTTAAAAACACCAACAATTTTATGGGCGCAAATATGGAAGCAGAAGTACACTCCTCTCACACAAGAAAACAAGCTCATCAGACATAATGTCCGAATACAGGGATCTAACATATGGAACACAACATGGAAAAACAGAGACCTGGTGCAGAATAATGCCTTCTAGGAGGTCTGAAATGGAGAAAGCGATATGTTTTGGTAGGACTCGTGGAAACAACTCAAACCTCTAAGTGACCTAGAAGAGCTACACCCCCTCAAACATGCCCTAAACCAGGACACACTTCTGAGGGTGAAAGATATTTGGAAACCCACGGATCAGAGACAACAATGGCATCATTGGAAAACCTCTAATCAATAATTGGGGGTCCCAGAGGATCTAAACCTGCAAGCTTGGCAACACTATGCAAGTCACCGAAAAATCCCCAATCGAGAGCGCCCGGATATTCTCCGATGGGGGCACTCCACTACTGGCAACTTCTCAGTCAAAGAAGCCTACTACCTATAAGGTAACTAGCAGAATCAAGATAGGGAGAACATATGGAACAAGGTTTGGAACCTTGTGCTATGGCCCAAGCTGTCCACCTTTCTCTGGCTTATTTCACACAACAGAGTCCTAACCTGGGACAACCTCAGGAAAAGAAGCTTCATTGGACCTTCAATATGTGTCTTATGCCTCCAATAAGATGAAACCAAGGAACATTTATTCAACATATGTTCCTTCATTCAGTGGATTTGGGACCAAGGAGCTCAAATAATGCGTCGATCCAATCAAAATAGGAGTAGCATCAGAGATACGCTGGAAAATTGGGACGCGATCACCTACAACAATCCTCTGCTAGAATACATTTGGAAACTCCTCCTAGGATTCATCCTCTAGAAAATCTGGAAAGAGTGAAACAAAAGAATATTTCACTCCAAAGCCTCTACATAGGGCTTAACTTGGGAAAAAATTATCACACTGATGAAGGAAACAATCAGAAGAAAGCCCTAGAAACTAGAAGACTTAAACTGCAACCCAGAGGAGCAATCCATACTCCGCAGTTGGCATCCTAACCTGACCAATCAATTGACGATAAAGGAACCTAAACATCAGTATAGCAGCCCAACCATCTGGACCCCTCCTCTAATAGATTTCATAAAGATCAACTTTGATGGAGCATCCAAAGGGAACCCGGGACCAGTGGGATATGGAGCCACACTCAAAAACTCCAACGGAGAGATCCTATGTTTGGTAGCAGGTTACTTGGGGGAAACCACAAACAATGTAGCAGAGATAACGAGCCTCTTGCAGGGCCTCCAAGCAGCAATCGATAAACATCGTCACAAGCTCATCCTGGAGGGGGACTCACAAATTGTCATCCAACTAATCACCAAGATCCTCCATGGGGAAAACCCGTTGAAAATATCACCCAGCTAGTGACTCTCAGGGCTTCTAGAGGAATTCAGAATCCTCCTTCGAGCTAACCTTAGCATCATACCCTCTCATGTGAAAAGAGAAGCAAACAGGGTAGAGGACTGTTTGGCAAATGAAGGGATAGAAAAGGAGACAAAGAACATATACTAGGAAGCACAAACCACTGGAAGCTCAGACATCTCAGATCGGTGTCATGCTCTGGCCAACAAGTATCTCCAACCCCCGGATGGGGTGCCATGTAGAGGAGGAAGGACACATGGGACCAAGCTGGGTAGAGCCATAATTAATGGCCACTGACTACCATCTCCTCACCATTAAGATGGGAGTGAGCCCGAGCAGCCTACACCAGCGGACGAAGCCTCTCACGCAAGTGAAGAGGATGGAAGATCAACACACTAAGAACTTAGAATTAATGGCCAAGGCTATCATGGTCACCTTCGTCCTTATCAGTTGCCCGAAGGGATATGCACTACATTTAGAAATTGAAAGGCCGAAGGCTGAACCTTCGCAGTGTTGGAGCAGGGACACTCATCCAGTCGACATTTTGGTTATAGCTCTGATTTTCCACATGCCGAGAGCAAGGGGTCAGCCTCGCAAAGGCGCGGCGTGGTATGCAGCTGACTCCCGAAGGAAGTGGTAGAAGAATTTCGAAAAAGTGATGGCGTTGGCATACACTCAAAGAACCAGGAAGCCTGGGAGAACCAGAGCGTATGTAGAGGATATTGTTCTAGACAAACCCATCCAGGTGCCTCCAAAACATCTCCTCTTCACTGTCCTGGATAATTGGGATGCCCACACCTGTTTCGTGAATGATGCCATGCCTCAAGCTCCGGGAACGACACACAACCGCCAGGAAGATGACCTAGAAGAGGTATAGACAAACTGCTATGTTGAGGAAGAATTATCGGGCAACACCAGCGAAAAGGAAGATACAAGAAGAAGCAAACTTCCAGGGGAAGCAGCACAGTAGGATAGGCTACAAGAATAGCAAGGTGGTAGTGCAAATGAAGAGAAGGAGATAGTTGATTCATAGGACCATCCTCCATTCCTCCACCCGAAGCATCTAAAATTGATTTTTTAAACACACAGGATGGTGGAAGACCAAATCCACAGGGCCATATGAATTAGTCAATGCTTGGACATGATGTACGCAGCTTACTCTAGCACATCTCCAAGTCGAAAATGCCCTATGTGTGCTCGGGCCTACGCGATTCTAGTTGGAATGGGAAAAAACGACAAAGACGACGAGTACACTGGGTAAAAGGATTTCTCAATGATCATAGTTATAAATTCTCTTTTGTTTCAAACCATAGCTTTAGCTCAGTTAGACTATAGTTATGTTGCCAGTAGTAAATTAGGGAACAGACTTAAACTAATGGCGGCCATGCGTCCTGGTTTCCTTCGGGCAGGGCGGATGACAGCCTGGTCATTTTGGTTTGAAAACAACTGGCATGGAACGACCAGTTGTCTCGGTTTCCTTTTTAGGCGGGACAGCTGGCGCTACAAACAATTGTGTAAACCTGCAACTTTAATATAACAATATCCTCCTTTTTAACTTTAAAAAAAAAACAATGATATGAAAAATAAATTTTAAATAACATTACATGAGAGTGATATGGATAACATTAGATTGCAGCGATACAAATTACATTATTACATTGAATGACATGATACGTGTGTAAAATGTGTTGCATACATAAGGCGAAGTGGCAGAATCGAAGGCTAAAAACTTTGGAAGTAAATGAGATAGAAACACTATTAGTGGAAATGTGATCGAGGTAGTGTATTAATTATGTACGAGTGATAGTGCTAATGTGAGAGATGTTTCAAGTTATTAAAAAACCTCCCCAATATGAAGACGAAACGATGAGGATATATGCGTCAGGATAAGTGCATCGCATTGAAACACGAGGATATGTTCATCACTTTGCAACAATAGGGCTATGCTCATCACATTGTGACATATGTTTATGTTCGCCACATACGACATTTGTATATGTTCGTTACATTGTGATGTTACTATGTTCAACACATTATGACATTTGGAAATGTTTGTCACATTGAAATGTCAGGATATGTGTCTCACTATGTTTGACACATTATGATGTTACTATGTTTGGTAGATTGCAATGTTACTATGTTCGTCAGATTGCGACATTACAATGTTTGGCATATTGCAACGTTACTGTGTTCAACACATTGTGACGTTTGGAAATGTTTGTCACATTGCGACATCGGGATATGCACATCACATTGCAATGTGAGGAAATGATCATTATATTGAGACGACCTGGTGACATGCAATGTTTGTTTATGTTCATCACATTGTGATGTTACTATCCACATTGTGACCAAATGGGTATGTTCGTCACATTGCAATGTTACTATGTTCAATAGATTGCAACGTTACTATGTTCGTGATATGAATAGCATTACATTACCATGATATGAATTATAATATTACAGTGAATGACATGATACGCCAGTCAAATGCGTTGCATACACAATTAATAACAATGATATGAAAAACAGCCCCCGAGGTGTAAAAAAGTCGGTGATGGAGTGTACTATTAAGGCACTTTGTTATGTGAAGTCATCAATTCGAAACCCTTGACTACCCTTGTGTGTCGTGTCAGGGGTCGTGTTAGCATGCCTTGGGTTATAGTGGTAGTAGTCAGATAACATGGCCACATGTCACACGAGTACACGCCTGACTATTTGTTGATTTCCCAAATAAATAAATAAACAGTGATATGAAAAAAAAACTTTAAATAACATCACGTGATAGTGATAAGAATAACATTACATTACACTGATACAAATTACATTATTATGGTGAATGACATGATATGTTGGTAAAATGAGTTGCATACATAAGGTGAAGTGGCAGCATCAAAGGCTATAAACTTTGGAAGTAAATGAAATGAAAACATTTTTAGTGGACATGTGATCGAGGCTGTGTACTGATTATGTACGAGTGATAGTGTAAATATGAGAGATGTTTCAAGTTATTAAAAAATCTCCCCAATAAGAGGATGAAATGATCAACATATGTGCATCACGATAAGTGTCTCACATTGCAACGTGAGGATATGCTCATCTCATTGTGACAATAGGGCTATGTTTATGACATTCTGATGTCCATTTATGTTCGTCACATTGTGATGTATATATATGTTCATAACATTGCAACATCTATATATGTTCGTCACATTGTGATGTTACTATGTTCGATACATTGCGACATTTGGAAATGTTTGTCACATTGTGACGTCGCGATATGTGCATCACATAGAAATGGGAGGAAATGTTCATCACATTGTGAAAACAGGGTTATGTGTGACGTCAATTTATGTTCGATACACTATGATGTTACTATCCACATTGCAACGACATGACTATGTTCATTTCATTGCAACATATTTTTATGTTCTCCATATCGCAATGTGAGGAAATGTTCATCACATTGCGATGACAGGGTGATGTGTGACGTCTGTTTCTATTCGTCACATTGTAGCATTACTATCCACATTGTGATGATAGGGGTATGTGATGCAGGAGAATCAATCCCACTCACCAGCCAAGTTAGTAGCCAATGTATCATAGGAGGTTCGAGAGTAGATATCGAGGAGAGAGGGAAAAACCTTCTCATTTTGTTTTAAATATCAAAATTTAATGTAATTAAGACTATAAGGCTCGAGGAAGACAGAGCCATTGAATTTGTGTAATGATAGTGTAATTCACCTTTAATGGTTGATAGGTACAAGAATCTAGATCCGATGTGGGTCAGTTGTCAATTAAATGTAATTTAATGTATTAGCTAAGGAAGGCTAGAGAAGCCCCTCTTTTGTATGAGCATCAATGTATTGAGGAGGATTATTATTATTCTCTCTGAATAGATTAGGAGAGGTCATAGAGAGGAGGAAAATAGAAGAGTTGAGACTCTATTGCAGTCCAACACTGTAAACATTGTAAAATATTATAAACATTCACAGTTAGTAGAAATTTGATTTTATTTCCGAGTACCTTTGTGTCTCTATGTGAATGTATATGAATATATATGCATGTTTTTGAATTTTGTGAGTACATGTATGTTTCTCTTTGTAGAAAATTTAAATTCCTTGTATGTGATCATTTCTAAGTGTCCTGGGCTCCCAAGGTTGTGCAAGGAGTGCACATTAGAGTTATTGGAAAACTTTGAAAATATAACGCAAGGAGTGCACAAGAACTCATTTTTGAGTTCAGGAGGAGTGTTCCAGGTGGACATACCATAACCAGACAAAATATCAGGAGGGATAGGAAGACAATGCAAGGATTGCATGAATCCAACACTTCATTAAAGTGTTGATAAATATCAGGAGGAAGAGCACAAAGTGACAAAAGGGAACTGAAGGAACAAAGGGTCGAACACCTTTGAAGTTCAAATAAATTACAAGTTGAGGAGAGATAGCACAAGTGTGCACCAGAGAACTTGTTACAAGTTCCAAGATTAGGAGAGATAGTGATATGTGATAGCAAGCAGAGGCCAATGAGTCATCTCTATAGAGAAGAAAAATGCCAAGCCTTTGCGAACCTGAGAAAATTCCTTGTTGAGGGAAAGCGGAGCCATGACAGAGGAGAAAGATAAAATAGTCGTCATATTGGCATCCATGTTTGATCTAGGCCATTGGATCAAGCCTTGATCATAGGAGAGAAAGGAGAAAAGGAATACAAGTTTCTAGTCGTTGATTTGGGACGAGGAGAATGTCATTAGTAGGTCTCTGAGGCCTTTATATTTCGGGATTTGACACTTTGAATATCTGGAGAATTGGTTATTTTGTTGGATTCGTGGATCCTCGAAGCTCTGAAGTCCCAGAGCAAATATTAACCGTAGATCAAGTGGGGAGAATGTCAGTTGTAGATTTCATGATTCGAGATTCAAAATTTCTCCACTCCGGGAGTTTGTCCATCCCATTCTTTGGAGTAGGAAACCATGAAGCTTCGAAGTCTGGAGTAAATCCACACCATTGATGAGGGAGGAGCATGAATCATTGATCTTCGAGCCCTCAGTGGTTCGGTGATTCGACCATCTAGAAGTTTGGTCATTATGTTGTTTGATGGAGGAAACTTTGAAGCCCAAAGTCCCAAATTACATATCCACCGTAAATCGTGGAGGGAGGACAATCCCTTTCAGCCGTTAGATCTGGCCACAAAAAAAGACGAGGAAGTGGAAGGATAGTGTTATCTCCCAAAATGAACCCATCCCTTTGGTCACATTTTGTGGTGGATAGCATGGCTATTGGTAGTTTCCTCAATTCATTTTTGAGTTTTCTAGTTGCAAAACTTAGGTTTTGGTTTTTGTATTAGAAAATAATATGACCCATTACAGTCTTCTTTTCAAAATTTTCATAATTCACTTTCAACAGCTAACATGTGTCCAAAAGACTAGTGTTAGCTGGGGAAAGTGGCGACATTCAGCAGCTAAGGAGCATCTCTCATAGGTCTGTGCACTGGTGAAAGTGTTGAATTACAAAGTATCCAAAGAAGCAGTGTCGCGGGTCGTGCGCTGGTGAAAGTGAAGACTTTCCACAGCTATGGAGCGGTTTTTACAAGGTCGTGCGCTGATGAAAGTGAAGACTTTCCACACCTACAGAGCAGTTATTTCAAGGTCGTGCGTTGATGAAAGTGGAGACTTTCAACAGCTAACAGGGGGTTTTCCACAGGACCTTGCGTTGGTGAAAGTGGTAAATATCAACAGTTAAGGAGCATTTTCCACGGGCCGTTGGCTGGAGGAAACGAGAATCACGTGCGTGTTATCCACGTATCCAAAGGCAAATAATGATACGATCATCCCACGTCATGCAAATCCAAATCATGCGCTGATGAAGGTGGGTAATGATGGAAATTCAGTTTTGCACTTCAAACTAGGATTACGATGCGAATCTGGTTCAGTGAAGCATGTTGCGCACTCATGGCGCCGGAGATGGTAATTTCGAATCCAGTAACTCAGGTACAGAGGCTGTAATGTTGCCCTGACAACATCAAATCAGATCATTGTTTCCATATCACACATTGTTCACGGAGGTCTGTTAAAGTTTCAAATGTTTTAAAACAGAGCTGACTCCCGAAGTGCTTTCAACAGCACAGAACCTCGGCTCGAACAACAGTTGCAGGGGTTAATATACAGAATTGTTGGGATTTTCGAGCTACAGAATGGCGAGGAGACGCAGTGGTTCTCTACTCAGGAGAGAGCTATATATACTGTCTTTTCTACAGACACATCCCGAAGTCCAGAAACATTTTTCAAACGCAGGGTGTATTGAATTCGTTGAGAGGTTGCAAAATGGTTTCCACCAGTCTACAATAGAAGCTTTTGCCAAGAATTTCGATGGGAACAAAGCTCATGTTGGGTCCATGGAAATTAGAGTAGATGAATCTGCCATTGCTACAGCAACAAGCCTACCAAGAACAGGTCAGAGCTGGTTCAAAACCACTACCCCCAAAGATTTGAATTTCAGAGCTTATTTGAAAGAAGAGTTCAGGCACAAGGCATGGAAAAAGGGTATGCTGGTTTCCTATCTAGAATAATAATGGAAGGAGCTTTTCAAAGGCATCCAACTCTACATTACCTCGGAGGGCAGGTATGATAAACTCATGATGTATCACTTCAAACTCCTGGACCATTTCACACGAAAGACTCCCCTCAATTTACCTTTTTTCCTACATAAGAGTTTGACTAAGGTTTGCAAGAAGATCAGGGTTCAACCCTTGAGCATGAAAAGTACTTTGTGCCACTTTGGCCTCATAAAATTGATCATCCTGGAGGAATTAAAACAGCAGGGAAGGAACTGGGATCATTTTCTATTCTGGGAGGGTTTTGAAACACAGACTCAGCCTGCAAATGAACCAGGGAAAGGTTCAAAGAAACAGTCTTCTCCTCAAAGAAGTTCAAGAAAAAGAAGGACCGTGCCAGGACCTCCAGAAGATAGAATTTTTGGAGTAAAGCCCCTTAGGTCAAAGAAAAGGTTAAGTTTTGAAACCACTGTAGAACAGCCCACAGAGCAGCTTACAGAGAAAAGGACCAATATATTAAACTTACCCTATACAGATTCAGAATCAGAGCAACAAGATCAATGCCCTGTCACCAAAAGTCCTGAGCATTCAACTGAGTGTGCACAAAACTATGAGACCTTCACCTAGAGAGAGGAAGGAGAAACATCAAAAAGCTCTAGGTCAAAGAAGTCTCAGAAAATCAAGCATTTGAAAGAGGTAATCGCCCAACAAGAGGTTTTGGAACGGGTAATCAAAGAAAGGTATAAGAAGTTTTCTGATAACTTCGCTAAAACCAATGTCGTGTTTGAGAGATTGGCTCAGGAAAGTGTTAAAGAGAATAAGAGAAAGCAAAAACTCACCAAAGATTACAATAGTCTATGGTGGCTTGCCAAACGCCTTAAAAGGAAAATAAGAAGATTGAAACAAAAGAAAAGACAAAAATCCCATCCAAATCTGAAGGTACTTGCTCAAGTCACTATTAATATGCAAGGTGAGAAACCAGAAGCACACTAAGTTTTGATGAAATCAAAATTTTGAAGTTGAAAACTCGTTTTGAGTGCAATCAGGGCTTTCACCAGTGCAAAGCGATATTTTATGACCCGTTAGTTGTTGAAAGTGGCGACTTTCAACAGCTAACCTGCGGAATATTAAACGAGTTAGTTGTTGAAAGCTGGAAAAGTATTTTTTGAAGCCAAGGACAAAACAGGTCATTTTGAACAGGTTATGAAGGAGTTCCAGAGTATCAATGGACTATCAGATCACATGCAAAGGACTCAGCATCAGAAGTTCGAGAGAATTTTGACAACCACATGCAAAACAACTTCCTCAAAAATTGACCATGAACGTTGGGGAGATCCAACTGTCAAGACAGTTGTCCTGCCATGTTTCATTACATTGCAAACCCCAGGAGCTGAAGGATGCAGATGGAGAATTTTGGAGATTGAAGACAGTTCAAGTTCTAAGTTTAGTTGTTAAGACTTTATTTTCAAGTTGTTGAATTAGATTTGAATTTCTTTTATTAAATACAGATCCATATTTTTAGGATCTGTAAAACTATTTGTAAGAGGCTATAAATGCCTATTTTTGATATGAAACAATGGTTCAAACTGGGAGATATTTTATGTCATTGTATAAACTCTTTTGCAGAAATAAAGTGGAGTTTCCTTTTGTTTACAATACCAGAATTGTCCATATTTCATTTTCTGTACTTTACTTTCAGTTTATTCTAGTTCATAAAGACTGTTACCTCTTTATTGAACTCATAGGCTTGAAATTAAAGGATTCCTTGTTGTCTTGTATTAGGCCCTACTTTCATTTGTATTGGCAAATCAAGAATAGTATTCTCCATCCTCTCTTTCAATTATTTGATTTGGTTATTGTTTACTGAAAGCACTGTATCTTTAGATGTGTGATGAGCTCTTTCTTATACAAATCATTGAAGACCCCATTGTCCCAAACACATAAAATCCATTATTTCTAAGTTACCAAGCATCCTTAGCCTACAACCCTAAGGAGTTTCTTGGACTGATAACAAATTGGCGTCATTGTCGGGGAGACGGAATTCAAGCTTTGCTTTCCTGGGATACGACACAGAGATGATCTTTGATGATAGACAAAGATTAGACATTTTCAGTTGGTTGTAATCATCTATCTGGCGACTCCACAAGTTCATCCTAGCTCCTAAGAGGATCAGTACTAGGGCGAATCCTCAAGAATCTCCGATCACACCAATGTCCAATCTAGAATCAATTCTCAGAAAAGGAAAGACGGTTCAAGGTCAAACTTCAAGAGCAGATCCAAAAGGTAATCCTCTTTTCAGTTCTGGAAAATCTACTGCAGAAAAAGTTGAGTTCTTTTCAGAGAACACTGATGATAAAACAATTGTAGATACTATAGAAGAACCAACTCTTTTTGATCAACAGAAAAATCCTAGTGATAAAAAATTGATAGACTATAATTTGATTAAAAAAACTTTAGAAAAAAGCAACAGTTCTTCTTCCCTTGAATCGTTCCATTCTCAGCAACAAGAAGACCACTTGAACATTTATACTAGCCTCCTTGTTGTTTAACATCTCCTCCAAGAGCTATCTGCTAAGGGTGAAGAAAATTTAGCTAGCCAGCTTGCAACTTTTTACAGAGCCTCTTATCAGACTTCTTTCCCATTGGAAGATTCACCTCTTTCACATTCCTCCAGTGTTGAAGACTTGAAGAAGAAACTATCATTTTCCCCACCTCTGATAGTCATGGCTGCACCACCTCCTCCTTTGACCAAGATGCAACAAATCCTAGCTGCTAGGTATGCACCACTCATATTGCCAAATCCAGTAGCATCCATGTCAATGGGAGACTATCGGAAATATATGCCTAAATTCACGGGTGAAGGC
>JZKD02S1782901.1:600416-613883 GCA_000966675.3 Picea glauca
GGGAAGGAGCTGGGATCATTTTCTATTCTGGGAGGGTTTTGAAACACAGACTCAGCCTGCAAATGAACCAGGGAAAGGTTCAAAGAAACAGTCTTCTCCTCAAAGCAGTTCAAGAGAAAGAAGGACCCTGCCAGGACCTCCAGAAGATAGAATTTCTGGAGTAAAGCCCCGTAGGTCAAAGAAAAGGTTAAATTTCGAAACCATTGCAGAACATCCCACAGAGCAGCTTACAGAGAAAAGGACCAATATATTAAACTTACCCTATACAAATTCAGAATCAAAGCAACAAGATCAATGCCCTATCACCAAAATTCCTGAGTAGTCAACTGAGTGTGCACAAAACTATGAGACCTTCACCCAGACAGAGGAAGGAGAAACATAAAAAATCTCTAGGTCAAAGAAGTCTCAGAAAATCAAGCATTTGAAAGAGGTAATCGCCCAGCAAGAGGTTTTGGAACGGGTAATCAAAGAAAGGTATAAGAAGTTGTCTGATAACTTCGCTATAACCAATGTCGCGTTTGAGAGATTGGCTCGGGAAAGTGTTAAAGAGAAGAAGAGAAAGCAAAAACTCATCAAAGATTACAATAGTCTGTGGTGGATTGCCAAACGCCTTAAAAGGAAAATAAGAAGATTGAAACAAAAGCAAAGACAAAAATCCCATCCAGATCTGAAGGTACTTGCTCAAGTCGTTGTTAATATGCAAGGTGAGAAACCGGAAGCACACTGAGTTTTGATGAAATCAAAATTTTGAAGGTGAAAACTCATTTTGAGCACAATTAGGGCTTTCACCAACGCAAAGCGATATTTTATGACCCGTTAGCTGTTGAAAGTGGCGACTTTCAACAGCTAACTTGTGGAATATTAAACGAGTTAGCTGTTGAAAGCTGGAAAAGTATTTTTTGAATCCAAGGACAAAAAAAATCATTTTGAACAGGTTATGAAGGAGTTCCAGAGTATCAATGGACTATCAGATCACATGCAAAGGACTCTGCATCAGAAGTTCGAGAGAATTTTGACAACCACATGCAAAACAACTTCCTCAAAAATCGACCATGAACATTGGGGAGATCCAACTGTCAAGACAACTGTCCTGCCATGTTTCATTACATTGCAGATCCCAGGAGCTGAAGGATGCAGATGGCGAATTTTGGAGATTGAAGACAATTCGAGTTCTAAGTTTAGTTGTTAAGACTTTATTTTCAAGTTGTTTAATTGGATTTGAATTACTTTTATTAAATACAGATCCATGTTTTTAGGATCTGTAAAACTGTTTGTAAGAGGCTATAAATGCCTATTTTTGATATGAAACAAGGGTTCAAACTGGGAGATATTTTATGTCATTGTATAGACTCTTTTGCAGAAATAAAGTGGAGTTTCCTTTCGTTTACAATACCAGAATTGTCCATATTTCATTTTTTGTACTTTACTTTCAGTTTATTCTAGTTCATAAAGACTGTTACCTCTTTATTGAACTCATAGGCTTGAAATTAAAGGATTCCTTGTTGTCTTGTATTAGGCCCTACTTTCATTTGTATTGGCAAATCAAGAATAGTATTCTCCATCCTCTCTTTCAATTATTTGATCTGGTTATTGTTTACTGAAAGCACTGTATCTTTAGATGTGTGATGAGTTGTTTCTTATACAAATCATTGAAGACCCCATTGTCCCAAACACATAAAAACCATTATTTCTAAGTTACCAAGCATCCTTAGCCTACAACCCTAAGGAGTTTCTTGGAGTGATAACAGATAGGGTAAGACCTGCAGTTGTCGATGATGTCACCTTTATGACTGGGTTTGGCCGATAACTACTCCAGGTGGATTGGCCTATTGTGTTTTGGTGAATCCTCTAGAGCGTCAGAGTCATCGAGTTGTGAATAGCCCATTTTTCTTTCTAACACACAGTCACGTGAGATTCTATCGAGGATAAAAGGGAAAGAGCCTATGTTTAAAATCAAAGGAGTAAAGGGGCTTAATATAAGTGCCCAACTAGTCTTTTGTTGAGCCTACAATGGAAATTAGGGAACATGTGTGCATAAGAGAGGATCCAATAAAGATTCGAGAGGCAATTCGAATCCTGTGTGTGTGAACGATCTAGAGGTTAGGAGGCCATTTGCATCAGGTGGTATCAGAGAAAGATATTTTCTGCAAAAAGTAGGAAAAGGAAGGAGAAACATAGTACCAATGCTTTGTAAGAATTGTTTGAAGGTGTGAAGAAAACAACAAACAACCAGGTGGGCTGAAAGAAGGGGTGCAGTTTCATTTCAAGAGGAGGAGAAGAGCCTATGAATCTCTTAGAAGTGGAAAAAGGAACCTTGAGGTAAGAGAGAATAGTAAATTTCTCAAGGAGAAGTGATCAATTGGAGTGCAACAACCAAGAGAGGAAGGAGTTCTCAAGAGAGGAGCGAGTGCAAGGTGTGTGCCTACACTCAGTAGGAGTGTAAAAGATAAAAAATGTTTCAGTAGGTGACCGAAGAAGCTAAGAAAGGATAGGCTTAACAAAGGCTCACTATAGCTCACAGTGAGCAAGTGGAATATTAGAGACAAAAGGAGAGAGAGAGAGACATGGAAGCAGCTGAAAAGAAGATGAGAAAAGAAGATATTGATAAAGAGCTCAAGGAGATGAGAGAGAAGCTCATCATATTGGAACTGCAAGGATAGAGGCATCAGAAGAGAGGAAGGAGGCAAATAATCCCAAGGAGAGGATGGAGCGTGAAGCTACCAGTTTATTGGCCAACCATGGTTAAAGTATGCTACTAGTTGATAAAGAAGAGGCAAGGAGAATACCTTAAATCTCTAAAGAAAATAATGAGTGATTTAGAGGAAAATAAGAGAGCGAGGCTCAAAGACCATGAGTCTAACAGATGGCCATGAGTAGAGGAGATGTCAAGAATATGTGAACCTGATATTGGGGAAAGCCTTGATGGAGATGAGGATGATGAGAAGGGATCAGTTGAATATCTCAAAGAATTCCAGGAGGGTAGAAGGGAGAAGTCATATTGTCAGGTGGAAAAATAGAAGATGATATTGTCTGAGAGTCTCAAGAACTAAGATGAGAGTTCATATAAGAAAGGATTGTTGAAAGAAGAAGATGGAGAGGTAAGAAATCAGCCTCATGACCATGTAGATTCATGTGGGGTTGCAAGCCACATGAATGAAGATGATGAGAAGTTTACTACATCAAATCTCAAGGAGAAGGAGGGAGGAGAAGATAATCAACATTGCAGTCTGATGATAGGAGGGATCAACATATCCCTTGGAGTGAGATTTGTAGGGGCTCATGTTTGTGATGAAATGGTGCAGGGGACACCAAAAGAAGAGGAAGAGGCCAAAGGGCCAAATTCTTTTAAAACTAACAATTTGTTTTTAATTGTAGGGGCAGATGAAAAAGGAAAACCAACAAAAACTGTCAAGGAAGAGGGGGAGGATAATACACTTATGTCTGCCCAAGAGGACAAGAAATAGAATGAGAAGATATTGATATATCTTCATAAGGTGAAGAAAGAGGAGGAGGTCCACATAGTTGTGAGGCAAGAGAATGTTCAAGAAGAAGAAGAAGAAGAATTGGACAATGGAGATGGTCAAAGGAGAGAAAAAGAAGAGGATCATTGATATGCAATGCTCACTCAATGGGAGAAAGATTTGAAGTTGTTGGAAGATTGGTTAAATGGTCCAGAGATAGAGGAAGACTGCCATAGGGATGTAATCATGTAGAATGAAGAAGAAAGTCTTCAGAAAACTAAAAGTCCTGAAGATATAAAGAAGAAGGAGAAACATCCAAAGGATAATAGCAACATCTTGCAACAAGTCATATTTCATTAGGGCGAAAGAGAAATGCAGGAGAAGGACCATCCAATGGATAGGCTAGACAAGGGAATTGAGTAGGTGGAAAGGTTGATGGTGAAGGTGTCTCGATAGAGACAAACACCAACAAGATGGGACATTCAACAACTGATGGGGGATGACAAAAGAATACTATGATGGAAATACCAATGGATCCCTGCAACATAATATTTGGAAACTAGGAGGAGATCCTGCAACAACAACAGGGAAACAACAACAACAACAACCAGGAAGAGCAGATGGACAACTTTGATTCAAAGTTTGGGACCCTGGAGGATATCAAGAGTAGCAACACGGGAGACATGAACAAGAGATCATGATTTTTTCAGCAGAGGATTTTGACGCAGGAGCATCACTCCCACTCAGCGGCCAAGTCAACAACCAACGTAATGTAGGAGAATCGGGAGAAGATCCCAAGGAGAGAGGGTGCATCCTTGTCATTTTGTTTTAAGTATCAAAATTTAATGTAATTATGACTGTAAGGCTCGAGCAAGGAATAACCATTGAATTTTTGTAAGGATAGTGTAATTCACCTTTAATGGTTGACATGTAGATGAATCTAGATCCAATCTAGGTCAATTGTCAATCAAATGTAATGTAATGTATTAGGTGAGGAAGGCTTGAGAAGCCCCTCTTTTGTGTGTGGATCAATGTATTGAGGAGGATTATTATTATTGTCTCTTAATAGATTAGGATATTTCAGAGAGAGGAGGAGAAGAGAAGAGTTGAGACTCCGTTGTAGTCTAGAACTATAAACATTGTAAAATATTATAAACATTCATAGTTAATGGAAATTTGATTTTATTTTCGAGTACCTTTGTGTGTATGTGTGAATGTATATGAATATTTGCGCATGTTTGTGAATGTTGTGAGTACATGCATGTTTCTATTTATAGAACATTTAAATTCCCTGTCTGTGTGAATTTCTAAGCATTCTGGGCTCTCGAGGCTGTGTAAGGAATCCATATTAGAGATATTGGAAAAATCTGAAAATCCAACTCAAGGAGTGCGCAAGAAATCAGTTTTGAGTTCAAGAGGAGCGTGTCAGGTGGGCATACCAAAACCAGAAAAAAGCTCAGGAGGGATAGGAATCCAGTGCAAGGAGTGCATGAAGCAAACACTTCGTTAAAGTGTTGATAAATCTCAGGAGGAAGAGCACAAAGTGTCAGGAGGGTGCCGAAGGAACAAAGGGTCAAACCCCTTTGAAGTTCGAAGCAATTATAAGCTTAGGAGGGATAACGCAAGAGTGCTCCATAAAACTTATTACTAGTTCCAAGATCATGAGAGATCATGATCCATGACAACAAGAAAAGGCCAAGGAGTCGGATCTGCAGAGAAGACAAAGGCCAAGCCTTTCAGAACCTAAGAAAATTCCTTGTTGAGGGAAAGAAGTGCTACGATGGAGGAGAAAGCTACAACAGTTGTTAGATAGGTCACTAGATTTTATTTGGGCCATTGGATCAAGCCTTCATTAGAGGAGAGTACATAGAAAAGGAAGACAAATTCCTAGTAGTTGATTTGGGATGGGGAGAATTCCAGTCGTAGATCCCCGAGACCTTTATATTTCAGGATTCAATACTTCGACTATCTAGAATAATTGGTTATTTTGTTGGAGTCGCGGAGCCTCGAAGCTCTGAAGTCTCGTAGCAAATCTTAGTTGTAGATCAAGTGGAGAGAACGTGGGCCATAGATATCATGTTTCGGGATTCGACACTTCACCACTCTGGTAGTTTGGCCATCGTATTATTTGGAGAAGGAATCTATGAAGCTTTGAAGTCCGTAGTAAATCACCACCATTGATCAGGGAGGAACGTAGATTGTTGATCTTTGAGCCCTAGGCGGTTCGACGATCAGGGATTTTGGTCATTGTTTTGTTTGATGGAGAGAACTCTGAATCCCAGAGTCCAAGATTACATATCCACTGTAGATCATGGATGGAGGATAATCCTCTTCAACCATTAGATCTGGCCACAGAAAAGGACGACGAAGTGGAAGGATAGGGTAAGACCCATAGTTGTGGGTCACATCACCTTTATGACCGAGTTCAACTGGTAACTAATTCCGATGGATTGGCATGTTGTGTTTTGGTGAATTCTCCAGAGTGTCGGAGTCTCGAAGCTCTAAATAGCGAATTTTTTGCCAGTGCATGGTTTTAAGCTGTAGTCACATGAGATTCTGTCAAGGATAAAAGGGAAAGATCCTATGGTTTAAATCCAAGGAGTAAAGGGGATTAGTATAAGCTCCCAACAAGTTTTTTGTTGAGCTTGCAACGAAAATTAAGGGACATGTATGCATAAGAGAGGATCCAACGAGGCTCCAAGAGCCAATTTGACTCCTATGTGTGTGAATGATCCAGAGGTCGGGAGTCCATTTGCATCACTATGTTCGTCACATCATGACGTATGTTTATGATCGTCACATTGCAATGTGAGGAAATGTTCATCACATTGTAACAATAGGGTGATGTGCAAAGTTTGTTTATGCTTGTCACATTGTGAAGTTACTATCCACATTGCGACGACATTGCAATGTTCGTCACATTGTGACATATGTTTATGTTCATCACATTACAACATCTCTTTATGTTCATCAGATTGTGATGTTACAATGTTAAACAGATAGCAACATTACTATGTTCGTCAAATTGTGACATTACTTTGTTCGTCACTATGTTATTGTGTTTGACACATTGCAACATTATTATTTTTGTCACGTTGTCACATCTGGTTTTGTTGGTCATATTGCAATGTCGGGGTATGTTTGTTTCAATCTGACAAAAAAATGTAACTAAGAGTTTCCTATGGGAACAATATATGAACTTTGAATTGATGCGATATATTATATAGAAGGAAACCTAGAATCCTACTTGTTCTAAGGACATTGATAACATATGATCTTGAACTGTAAAATATATCCCTTCCAAATAAGAAACAAACAAAAATGAGCATAAGAGTTTAGCATTAAATAGCTCTAACCATTAGTCCCGAGCCCCCATGAAATTTGAAATGTCGTGCTTCACATCCATAGTGAAATTTGAAACGTCGCCTAAACTTGGCATCCCTCATGCATCGAGCTTAACCATCGTTGCGTGAATTGAAATGCAATCCAAATGTGACATCCATCAATCCAAATGTAGCATCCATCAGTCTACCGCTTCACATTCATAAAGATGTATTCTATTTCTATACATTGCAATCCTTGTTAATTAGGTAAACTTGACAATAAGTGACTAGAGCAGTAAATTATTAATCATATTAGGTAAATGTGAAAAGGTAGAAAATGAAACCTATGCATTTATAAATGCAAGGAAGTTATGAATATTAAATCTCATTCATTGATTTAATATGCTAGTATCTTCAATTGCTAACCATAAAATTATGATTTATAATTACGCCGAAAGACATACACCTAATTAATTAATTACTTTTTAATCTAAAATTCTAATCTGATGGCTAACAATTGAAGATGTTGGCATATTCTTAGTCGTCCTACCAAATCAATGAATATGATTTACTCTTGATAACTTTCTTGTATTTTTTAATGCATCAGTTAACATGTTTACTTTTGAACATTTACCTAATCATATTAAGAAATTACTGTATCACCATATGATTGCCACGTTTAAATGATTAATATTTGAGATTAACATGTTTAGATTATTAGCAGATATTGAATCTTAACGTTTGAGATTAACAAGTTTAGATTATTAGTAGATATTGAATCGCGAGACCCACCTAGCGTTTCATTTTCATTTAGATGTCTGCACGTTTCATATTGGATCTTTGTTTCTAGATGAACGTGGTAATGTATGATGCCAGGTGTCTTAAGACGCAATGGCAGGTGGAATAACAGGAACCCACAACCGACTCGATTGCCTTTGATAGGACTGTGTAAATATTTGGCTAAGAAATACCAAGGATATGGTGGTAGCTACGATCTATTGGGAAGAACAGAGGTAGAGCAAGTTGTGGTGCGAGGTGGAATCTCAGCAATTTCATCCTCCATTTTATGCAATTATAGAGCAGGTTTTCATAAATCCGTTGAAAGGATTAGGCACCACGGAGGAGGAATTGGTGGAAAGGAATGTGGATTCATCGCGCAACTTTGATGGAAAGAAAAAGAAAGGCCGAAGAATCTCTTTCCCTCTCCCAGGACAGCCAGAGATCGAATCCCAACAGTGGTATAAGATAATCTTTTAAAGGGCCGAAAGGGTTTACCAAGCGGTCCGAGCTTGCAATTTTGTGTACCTTGAATGCGAAAAAACCTTAATATTAAATCGTTTTGTAACTGTGCAACGTTTGCTATCACCTGTATTCAATTGTTTTGGAACTGTGAAACATTTGTTGTCGGCTATATTTGTTTGAAAATGATCTTTTCCGCCATCAAAAATATTTTTAAATCGAAGTACATGTTTTTCTTTTCTTTTGGTTATATCCTGTTTCAATTTTCTTGGGTTTTCTGGATTTGACCCGTTTTACAACACTGATTTCTGGATTTGATCTGTTTTACAGCACTGATTATTTCTGGATTCAGTCTTCAATGTGATGTCAAAGATAGTTGATGGTTTTGACCCGACCTGACCACCTGCTAAAGCCCGACGCATATCATCAGCGTTATCAAACATCCGCTGGTTTTTTTGTCGACAAAAAATACTTGAATTTTATCTAGGTTCAAGGTATATTTGATTCATTCATGAATATTCACATTTAAAATATTTATTTCTTTTTCAAAACAGTTTATTAATAAAGTAATTTCAGAAGTTTTCCTGTAATTAAATCTTTGAAATGTTCAAAATTTACTGTGAGGAAGCTTATTTTCACTTAATTTAGGATTTGAAAACGTTCGGTCGCTTATTATAGGGTATAAAGAATGAAGAAGTGAAATGGAGACCAAAAATTGAATTGCATTTTGTTTTTAAATTGCATGAAATCGAGACAAAAAATTAAATTACATTTTGTTTTTAAATTTTATTTTGTTGTTGGGACTCGGATGATTATTGTCTTCATTGTGTGAAAAGTCACGTTTAAAATTGTCCTTCCGTTCCATTAATTAATTAATGGACTATCACCTCCTTGCACGGATAAAGTTAAAAAAATCTAATATTTAGATTCATTTTTTTACTTTTCTAACTAACGAAAAATTGAATTACCATACTTTAATGATAATTGCTTTTTAAATTAAAAAAAAAAAAACTAATTATCCTCACAACAAACATAATTTTTTTAAGGCTTATTTTATTTACAAATTTAATCATGGTTTACCTTGTAAATGAAATAAGCATATGTGGGTTTATCAACAATTGTGGTTGTCTTTAGGTTTAATTGCATAAAATAATCTGATTGTTTTGGATGAACACTCCATATCAAGTAAATGAGTTAAAATTGAGTTAAAAGAAGGAATAAATACATGTTCTAGACCGAGAATTTTTCCTTTCAACATTTTTTTGTGACGGGGAATTAATTTTACCAGCCTATACCTTTCGGCGTTAAAAGATCATCCATTGTATCCATTTGCAATAGGTGTACACCTATACAAATAACTATTGAACTAATTAAGAATCTCATAACTATTGACCTAATTAGAATCTGAACAAAAAACTAAAGTATTTGAAATTATATATATTTAAATTGCACTAAAAATTAATAATTAATTTTTAGCAAATGGTTAATACATTTAATCTCCCTGCCACAAGCTGACTAAACAAACAATGTTCTTTAATCTAGAAACCGTAATCACCATATTTTAAGGGACAAAAACTAAAAGAACGTAATGATAAAACAGATGGAAGATCTAGTTGGCCTCTTCTTTAACAGTATCATCCTTCCTTTCCTTCTGACACCACCTTTAGTCTTTCTTCATCTGGTCAAGCTTTCCTTCTGACACCACCTTTACTCTGTCTTCATCTGGTCAGCTTGTCAGCTACTGCCTCATCCCTCTGTAATACTGCAGACTTCTTTCTCATTCTTTCATCCGCTGCGTACATCTATTTTATAGTAGAAGATATTGCAAACTTCCATTCAATACTTTCTCTGGTGCGGTGCTTTCATCTGCTTCATATTAATATATATCTTTAAAAAAAATTAACAGTGTATAAAAAAAAACGCTTCAAAATTAAGGCATTTAATGTGAAATGAATGTCATTATCTACGTCCTGTATTTAACAGCCAGCGGTCAAATACGTTATGAATACGTCCTCAGTGACGTCAAATTCCATGCGTGCTCGTTGGGAACGTTTTCCTAGGGTTCTGTAACCAAGTCAATTCAATTTCTGCAACACCCTTTGTACAAAGGACATAGGAGTTATGGCATGCATCCAAATCTCACAGGCATATCCATTCAAATACATCGGCTCATTGATTCGGCTTTCATTTTCATGACCTGTCTGCGTTAAGATCTTTCTGTATCGGAGTAAGCTAAGTGGAGAGCAAAGAAAAAAAATGAATGAATTTGGTAATTACCAGATTTTCATGGATCAAAATTTCATGTTTTTAAAAAAAAAATTTCATGGTTTTACTCTATTTTAAACCAATCCAGATGTTCATGAAAAATATATCATTTTTACCTAAAATTATATTGGGAAATACAACTACAATCAATGTATACATGAAATATGTAAAACATATCACAATTTTGTTTGTACTTATTTTCATTTTGCATGTTGTTTGGCATAAATGCATTGGAATATGTAAGCATATGTGTTTGCTATGTTATTTCTAAGTTGTTTTTCATTATTTTGAAATGAACTTTTTACAGCTTAGATGTGTAATTTTTTTTGTGTTTAACATGGATTTGACACTTAGCATTTTTTTAAAGTTAGTAATAATAAAAAAAAAAAATTCAATATATGTTATAAATGATTCAATGTCCACTTTATATTAAGAGCAAGATTTGTAATCACTTCCATGCTGAACATGGAGTTGACATATGGCATTGAAAAAAATACCAATAACAAAAAAATTATTTCAATGTCAACCATAAATTCAATATCCACTTTAAGTAAAAGAATTATAAAGAGGGAGATAGAGAGATGAAGTAATTGAAAGTAAAAAAAAATCTTTAACTTTCTAATGATGTGTAATTAATTCAATGCTTAACATGGAGTTTAAAAAAAAAATTAAATTATGCCTTCATATTAGTCAAATTAATGTCTACTTCTCTAATAATTTATGAAAAACTCACATCCCTTTAAAACCAATATGTTTGTTTACAAGGTTCCACTTTATCAAAATGGAGCATTATCACTTATGATTCTTATTAAAAAAAAATTATATTGAAGGAGCAAATTGGAGAGTTTTATATTCACATTACCGCTTACACTTAAACTAGGATTAATATTAGATATTAAAATTAAATGCCTTGATTGAATTTTATATAGAAAGAGAAATTACACATCTTCCTTGTAGCAATGCACTATATATATATATATGATATTGAAATATTGTTTATTAATATTTCTTTTTACACATCTTTTTAGTATGGAAAAGTAGAAAACATCTATTCAAATGTTATTATTATTATTATTAATAAGATTTTGTTATAAAGTGTTTTTTTGTGTAATAATAATTTTTTACATTCAATTTCTTTATATGTGTGTGAAGATGATATTATAATGTTTTATTTGACTTGGAAATTGAAATATTTTTTTAAATGCCATATTTTTGTTGGGTATATGTTATATTCTTTGCATGTGCGTGTGTGGGTGTGGGTGCTTCACGTTCGACAACTACTATTTTTAGTGGATTTTGCTATTTTTAGCGGTTTTCTAAATTAATCTCGGATTAAAGGATTAGGGTTTTGTATCTACGGAATACCTAAAAACATTGTATATATTGTATGGTGAATGGTGAAATTCGATAAAATGAAAATAAGAAAAGTTTTCCCCGGTTGAGGGTTTCCAGTATAAATCTCTGTGTACTATGTGTTTGAACCATTGATTAATTTTTGTTTTGCTTAAGAATCTATATGCATTTCTTTACTTCAAAGGTTTAAAACTTACATGTGGTATCAGAGCTCGTTTTTCGCTTCAGAGGGACGCCTTTGTTGCTGAGGGTTTGGATCGGTCTTGATAGATCAAGTTTATTTTGGGTCTGTGATAAACCTGGGTTTAGTGGGAGATTTTGTAGTGGAGATTCGAGTGTAGAAAGAGGAATGGAGAGCTCTTCTAGAATCGAAATAAAGAAGTTCAATGATAAAAACTTTGAGCTATGGAAGCTCAAGATGGAGGACCTTCTTGTAGACAAAGAACAATGGATCGTTGTGGATCCTGGTAGACAGCCTATTGGTACGCAGCCTACTGGCACACAGTCGACTGGTACACAACCTACTAGTACACAAACTACTACTACACCACATATTGGTATGTTAAAGGAAGATTGGGAAAAGTTGGATAGAAAAGAAAGGAGCATTATTCGACTCTGTCTGGCAGATTCAGTGTTGTTGAATGTCTCGGGAGAATCTACAGCTAAGGAACTATGGGATAAGTTGGGGAATTTGTATCAATCAAAGTCCATGGTAAACAAGTTGTTTCTTCGAAAGAACTTGTATCATTTTAGGATGGAAGATGGAGATTCTGTGACAGAACATCTAAATGACTTTAATACTCTGGTAAGTCAACTTATCTATGTTAATATTACAATGGCAGAAGAAGATAAGTGTATTACTTTGCTATGTTCTTTTCCAGACTCTTGGGATAATCTAGTTGTAGCAATTGGTAGTACCACTCAATCTACATTGAAGTATGAGGATGTAGTTGCATCCTTGTTATATGAAGAGATGAGGTGAAAAACATGGATGGTCATAGCACAAATGATTTATTTGTAAGAGGGAGTACCCAAGATAGGAATCCTGGTAAGTCTTTGGGGGGGGAGACCCTAATCTAAAGGTAGATCTAAGTCTCCAGGAAAATCTTTGAGGAAATGCTGGAAGTGTGGTGAAATAGGACATTATAAGAAAGATTGAAAGTCTAAGAAGGTTGATAAACCAAAGGGATCTGATAGTACCTCTTCCCCAGAGGCGAAAACCTCCACTGAAGAAGGAGGTGATGTTTACCTGACATCTGCAGGTACACATGTAGACTGTGATGTATGGTTGATCGACTCAAGTGTGTCATACCATATGACTCCTCATAGGGAATGGTTCTCTAAATATGAAAAATATGATGGTGGTGATGTATTCCTAGGAGATGACTCGACAACCAAAATCTTGGGACATGGAAGGGTTAAGTTGTTGCTAAAAGATGGAAGGATTAGAACTCTCCTTGGGGTTTTGCACATTCCAAAACTAGCCAGGAGCCTAATATCTATAAGCAAGTTAAATGATGCATGAATGGATACGGTATTTGGAAAGGGCACTTG
The DNA here is from genome assembly GCA_000966675.3 of Picea glauca. Taxonomy (NCBI): domain Eukaryota; kingdom Viridiplantae; phylum Streptophyta; class Pinopsida; order Pinales; family Pinaceae; genus Picea; species Picea glauca. The sequence goes on from JZKD02S1782901.1 coordinate 613,612, forward strand.
CAATATGGTACAAGGAGAAATGGTGTTGATGAGGGGAATTCGGTGTGGAACTTTGTACAAGTTGTTGGGAATCACTTATACTAATGGGTGTAACAGTTTTGTTGTCCTTGAGCAGACAAATAAAGAAGACAAGACCAATGCCATCCTTGAAAATAAAACCATGTTGTGGCATCAAAGACTGGGGCATATTGGAGAAAAGGGCCTTCGAACACTACACGGTAAAGGCATGGTTGAAGGTATGTCTAATTGCACTCTGGATTTTTATTTCTATG
>JZKD02S1782901.1:623038-647325 GCA_000966675.3 Picea glauca
AAATTAATTCATACATTTTTGACAGAATCGTAAAACTCTAAGACCCATCTCTGTCTACTTACCTAGTGCTCAGATCTAGTCAATACCGATTGCGATCAGAAAACAAGACAATTCGCATGCACAGGATTAATGTAAATTATGAATAATCTTGAATATAGCTCGAAAAGAAATAAGAAGCATGTCTCAATGTTACAACTCAGGTTGAAATATTATAACTGTAGATGCAGAGAATTTTACACACCCAGTGTTTTTATCTCTGAGGTTATACGCTAATAAAGACCTAAAGAAAAACAATAGGAATGAAAAGGGCAAGTAACATAATTCTCACGATATCATTCAGACCCAGAATGTCAAAAGAAAACTTCATAATCGTTTTCCATTCCATTAGTGTCGAGTCAAGATATAAAAAAGAAATCCGACTGGACCTTTTCAGCCAATCTTATAATATTAAAAGTCAACCCTCGTATGGGCCGTGAAAATAAATAACATCAGTAACATCAATATGAAAAAGAACAAACTCTACCACAGAGAGTTACCCCCTTTATGTCTTGAGCCACCTAAGCTGCTTGAGAAAGACATAACGGAACCTGAATACCTTTTAGGAGGATGACAATGGTTGTCCTCCATGTACTCGCATAGCTGAAAACCCTGCACACATTATGATAAAATCATTAAAATTCGCCCAACGGAAAAATGAAAAGATTTAATAAAATAGGAAAGAGTAACTGAAGTAATACTTAACTCTAGATGGAGGGGATTCGACACCTTGTCTGTGGCGACCACTGCATACCATCCAGACCGAAAGGGGAAGAGGATCGCGAACCTCTTTGATGGGTACCCTCTCAAAACAAAGGGACCCATCATTAGTAACAAGAATCAACGATCAATCAATGAAAACATTATGGAAAACAAATACACGAATACTGGTTACATATATAAGTCACTTGATAAGCATAAGTTGGATATTTAAATCAAATTATATAAAGGGGAAATATACAGAACCAACAATCTTTTTAGCACCCTTTGAATAAGTTAAAGAATGTGCGGGATTAGCACAATGCTCAAACTCTCCAGACGTGCATGCTTCTGCAACACGTCAAAATTATGAGTAAGTAGGTACAAAGAGAAGAACCCGACCTCCTTGGTTACATTTAGTGTTTAAGACTTGCGTAAGGAATAGTCTGACTACTAACTTTTTCTAAGAGACTCTCTCAATCGAAAATATTACAGTCTTATGAATTTATCGAGAAGTATTGGGAGAAAAGTGATAGACGAATTAAAACCCTTTTCCTTTTCCCGACCCGAATAGAAATAACTTGCCAGAGTGATTCTAGTATCATGAAAAAGAGGTATATCATACAGGCATGTATAAGACCCTAACCAAATAAGCTTACGACTAATTTTCTGATGCAGCACAGCAAGAAATAGTAACAAAAAGAATGACGAATGCAGGAGGAGAGAAAGAATGGCCTACGGGCAAGACACTACTTACAGGAAATGCGTTGGAAGAGAATACCATAACCAGATGAAAAAGAACGTACAGTAAAATTATACAATCAAATAGTTACTTACCGAAAGCAGGAGTAATCTAGGAGGTGTTCCAAGTCACCATACCTCTACACAGAGTAAGGTCATGAAATAGAGGAAAACGCAGAACTCAAATCAGAATAGGTTTACACAAAAACAACATTGAACCTCAGTTGTACCCTAAGACACGCATATTGAATGTGGTGAGTATAACGAGAAATTGCACCATGTGACAGTAGTGATTTGGCATGCTTGGGTTAGATGAGGGTACATGGTGACTCTCATTTCTCATCCACCCCCATTTAATAGTCAGTCAAAACATTAACTTCGACTATCAACACATCGAGTCACATTTAATATATTTACGAGGACAAGTATGGATCTTCTCAAAACCCCGTTACTACTAGTCTTGTTAGTGCCAGTGGTTGGACTTATTTAAGTCCAGTAAGGATTAATCCACTACCAGCTTGGGGTTCTCTTCCAACTAGTAAGTTTATTGGGTTACAAAGGCTCTCAGTCGACCGAAGATTTGTCCTCCAAGTCTGTGGCCACCTATATAAAATCCAAACCAATAAATCCAACAATGAAGAAAATATTTTGTTTTCCCTTTCTATGTTTTATGAAATCCCTCGGGGTCTTGAAGTTCAGGCATGCACGTGCATATGGAAGTGGATGTTAAAGAGGAGGCTAGAATCTTAAGTCCTAGGCCTATGTCTATTTTCATTTTATTTCAAAGTATAAACATTTAACCACTTACAAAGGCAAGTATGAATTAAATAAAAGTTGAAGAGTAAACACTAGATTAATGGATCTGTAATAATTGGGAAAGAGAAATTTGAATACATAGGGTATCACAGTTTTAAATATCAAGGTTATTCCTCTTATTGTAAATCTATCATACAGACTTAGAACTTAATGCTCTTAGAAGAAAAAAAAAATTATGATGAAATTGAGGTATATTACACTCCTAGATTACTGGTCTGAAGGGAACACCTTCCTGACTCGCGGATCTTTAAGTTCTAAATCAAGCAAGGTAACTTGTGAGGTTACCTAATCAGTATATATACCCAAAGGCTTGCTCCGACTCCGGAATGATGATGTAAATTCCTGGGGAAAGTGCCTTCGAGTGATTAAACTCGGGCATATGGAAATTCAAGAAGAATTATAGGTTCTCAAGGAAACGAACCCATACTCATAACTTAATCATTTAACAAAAAGAAAGAAACCTTTATAAACATGTAAATACTCACATTCATCCATTATTTACAATTCAAAACATAAGGCATGAAAACACTTATCAGAACCATAGAGTGTGATGTGACTGCTGAAATGGGTGCTTGTTTCCACCCAACCATAGGCTCAGTCACTCCCAATGGATTTATCACTGGCCACCCCCAAGCTTAAGCCACGATGTTGTGAGATTCAATCTCTTACTTCCATCTCAACGGAAGTTAGGGACAAAGGTTACTCTCCTTCTCCCAATACAGAAAATAGATAAGGACGAAGGTTACTCTCCTTCTCCTAGTTCAATCTCTATTTTCTGTGATCAAAACTCATTTTTTCTCTTTCAGTTCTTCCTCGGACCCGAGAGTTTCCTCTCTTGTCTCTGCATTTTTCTTCGCAATTCTCCTCCTGCCCACCACACTCCTTTTCTTTCCTTTTTCCGCAAGATTGCGTGTGGCTCGAATTTCCAGTCCGTGGTCAAGTCTAGAAGCCTTACGGATGGGCGGTTTGCCCCATCCCCTCATTAACTCTTGAGGAGGCCTCCCCACCTACCAGCCCGATTGTAATTCATCTGGGTCAAAGGGTTGTTCTGATCTGAGCAAATTAATTCTAGCATGGTACTGGTTCGGTGGAGGTTAACACAACCATTCCTGATCCCCTCCACCACCTTTCACAACATTTTGTGGTCTTTCTTAGCACATCCCCTCTTTCAGTAGTCATGCAACACGTAACCATTTTCTATTAAAATAACAGAATTTACATTCATTGACCTTCTACACAAGGTCCATCAAATCAAATATTCACACTTTTAAGTTTGTCATAGTTCCTTGGCCCATATAGTTATATTTACAAACTGGGGGAAACAGGGTGTTACATTCCTGGAGCAAAAGATTTCAAGAAAGCAAATAAGAAAATATGTTATAGTCCAATGCAACAATAGTGCATTGGGCATTCAAAATTCAACACACCCGAGGCCAATGTTGCAGGATTTTATTTGACAGATTACAACCTATTGATCAAGACTATAAGAGTCCAAATAAAAGGGCATTTGGAAAATTTGTTTCCAATTGTAGACTTTGTGGGATGTTGCCACTTTCTCTCCATTTCCTAACTCATCATGAATATTCAAGACTATAAGAGCCGAAATAAAGGGGCATCTGGAAAATTTGTTTCTAGAGAAGCCATTCTAGATGAAGAGTATTAGGTTAGTTATAGACTTTGTGGGATGTTGACACTTTCTCTCCATTTTCTTAGTGATCAAGAATATGTGTGTTGTGTTTGACTTTAGTTGTGCCCGGTCTTATGCTTAATGGTAGAAAGTAGCATGGTTGCGTGCAAAGAGCTATAGGGAGGACCATCCGTAGGTTTGGCTTGTTTTCTAATTTTATTGGGACGCTGAAATGGATGTTTCTCTTTAATTATTTGTTTGATACTTGTATATGTTTTCAAAAACACACACACCTAGTGATATTTAAAATTAGTGAATTTAAATATTGATAATTATAAATTTACTAATTTCTTTATTATATTATAAATAAATACAATTGAAAATATTAATTTGATTGAGAATATACTAGCACAGCCACAAAGGTGAACTTCGAAAGGCGATCCTTCCTCCCGGATAGCTGAAGCGGACGGCCCATACGTGTGGGGTTACTGCTTCAAAGAGGAGCAAGATGTTGATCCCGAAGAAATATACTACGGACGAGGACCCATTCAACTAACCAGGTGATATATCCTGTACATCTAAGTTTTATTAATTCGTTTTGAATTCTGCAGACACATTAGGAAAAGCCAAATACAGTTTTAGTCTAATGCCTGTATCGCTTTGTGACCAGAAAGAGCAACTATGAAGCTGCCGGGAAAGCATTAGGGTACGATCTGATAAACAACTCGGGCATTGTGGCGTCCAATTCCACCATTTCATTTAAGATGGCGGTCTGGTTCTGGATGACCATGCAGTCTCCAAAGCCTTCCCCACACACTGTGATGATTGGAAAATGGAGTCCGTCGGGCAGTGATACGGCCGCGGGCAGAGTGTCGGGATATTGAGTGGTGACCAACAAAATCAAAGGGGTGGAATGCGGGAGAGGCAGCGACAGGAATGCATCGGTTTCTACAAGGCATACTGTAACATTCTCGGCGCGAGCTAGGGATCGAACGTCAACTGCAATACTCAAATGTCTTTCGAAGGTTAATCTGAAGCTCAACTCAATTCATATTATGTGTGTTTCAGCACGGACAGCTGAAAGGCACCTAAAGCTGAGGAAATCTAAAAATTAATTTCAAATGTGGTAATTCCAAAGGTTAATCAGTTAAACTTGGCAATTTCTCAATATGATTAGGTACAGTAATTTCTGGATATGATTAGGTAAATGTTAAAAAGTAAATAGGTTAACTGATGCATTAAAAAATACAAGAAAGTTATGAAGAGTAAATCACATTGATTGATTTGGGAGGACGACTAAGAATATGCCAGCATCTTCAATTGTTAACTATCAAATTAAAAGGTGATTAATTGTGCCCACCTCCAATAAGTATACTTCTTTTGGCGTAATTAAAAAGTAAAAAAAGATTAATTATACCCACCTCAAATAGATATAAGCCTTTTTTATTTAAGACATGTTTTAAAAAAGTGTAGCCTTTTTTTTTGGGTTTTCAATTGAAATGTAAATTTCTTTCAAAACTTTTTACTAGCCGCATAAGTATATACCCTTCTCTCTACCCTTCAAACCTGACCAGTGTCTATTAGAGTTACTTCAATAGCGGATTGTCGGCACTCTGAATAAATGCTGCATTGTGAGTGGGTGTCACTAATTTATCTCAGCAAGACATCACAGGCTGATTCACTCTCGAACGTCATACATGACATAAGAGGAGAGGGGTAGATTAGTCAGGTAGCAGCTTTTCAGACCTGGTCAGAGACATTTATATTGGTAGGCGACGGGCGCCGGATACATTTATGACGCGCCTACTATATTTATCCACCCAGACCCGAGCGATAATTGCAGGCTTGAGATCATGTATCTTTCTCTCCCTCCTTTATAGTTTTTCAGGCCGTGTTCTCTCGTGACAGTTTGAAGACCTTCATTCAAACCCGGATCCGTTCTGATCTTGAGGTCTTTCTCCTAGTTTTTCACGGCTCTGAAATATGCTTACGCTGTCGAATGCCGATACTATGTCATTAGACGTAGAGATGGCGATCCCTGAGCCTTCTCGGGCATTAGAACAACCGGTCGGAGAGGCAATTACAGCACTGCTGACAACAGAGGAGACGATATGCAGCAAAGATCGAGACAAAAATCATGTAAGGTCCAATGGGAGACTGATTTCTGATGGAGTCAATTGTCTTCAAATTATTCCAGATTATTATATCAGACCTCCCAGTGAGAGGCCAAGACTGGACGAGGTGGTTTTCTCGGACTTTATTCCGTTGGTGGATCTTGACAATTTGAATGGCTCTGCTAGGCATAGGGTGATTCGCAATATCAAGCATGCTTGTCAACAATATGGAGTTTTTCAGGTGCTTTTGCTTTCTACTTCTTTAAAGATATATTACATTAATGACTAACTAAGATAAATTCATTTAACAACAGGTAAGGTTAAAAACAAAGACAGTTGCAGACTTCTCTGGCTGCTTAAAAGATCTAGAGATGGAAACTGACTGCTTAAAAAAAACAAATGTAGTGATGGATTTATGCTACTATGAAGCAAATAAAGGATAAGCTCTCTTTTTCAGTTTCTTTGATTATGGTTCATCTTTTCTTTTCTTTTTGTTCATCTTGACTTGATTTGACACGGAAATGTCTTCTGCGATGTGTTSTAAGGGTAAGGYACGTGTTTAGTCTGAMATGCACACAGAAATTACTTTYYGACCGACAGAAAAACTGCCATGGACGATGAAATGACATTTTGAGTAGGGCAACGTTCTGTCTAGAATTTGTGTATAGTAGATAGAGAATGTTTTTAAAGATGCTTATCACATATTTGTAGTGTAAATTGAACAGTTGGAACAARAGACCAACAGATATATTGAAATTGATGGGGATTATTGTTCAGTTCAACTAAGGACAATAGATTGAATTAACATCTTAACACCTTTCTATGATGACCCTSTTTTAATTATAYTCATATGATAGATGGAGGTSAGAAAATCTGGTTTATGTAAATGCTAAATAGATAAATAGTTTTGGATGAGTGMCTMTGTGTTAGGGGAATSAAGATTTGCATACTGTTTGRMTGTTAGTTTTTCYCTGAACAGCCATGCTCTGATAATTTTGAATAATTAAATAAAAACGATATTAACGAATTGAAACTATATTGACAACACAAAAGATAARTTCGTCCTATATTTGTATAGATTTCATACCACTGGAAGTACTTTGCGGTGTGCTCTCAGATTGTAAATCACGGAGTGCACGAGACGGTAATCCAAAGAATGCTGGAAGTTGCGAGAGAATTCTTCACTATGCCTGCAGAATACAGAGCACATTTGTATTCTGAGGACCCTTCACGCGTTGTACGCTTGTCAACTAGCTTTAACATACAGAAAGAGTTTGTTTTTAATTGGAGAGACTTCCTGAGACACCATTGTTATCCTTTGGAAGATTATATTGATTATTGGCCTACAAAACCTTCTGCTTACAGGTGCATATAAGAGTTCTTCCATTTATAGAATCCTTGAAAACTTATTTTCTATTCGATGTATCTGCTGTATCACTAACTATAGCAATTCTGTGTTTGATGTGAATACAGAGAAGTTGCTAGTAAATACTGCACAGAGGTTAGGGCAATGACTCTACGTTTGCTAGATGCCATATCAGAGAGCCTGGGGCTGGAACCCGACTTTCTGAATAAAGCTCTTGGAAAACACGACCAACATATCGCAATAAATTATTACCCTCGCTGCCCGAATCCAGAGCTCACCTATGGTTTACCAAGCCATACAGATCCTAACGCTCTCACGGTTCTTCTTCAGGACCAAATATCCGGCTTGCAAGTGCTTAACAACGGAAGTTGGATCGCTGTTCAGCCGATTCCAAATTCCTACGTAGTCAACATTGGAGACCAATTACAGGTTAAACCCTGGATCAGATTCCTGATCGGTCTAGTCCGAAATATACTCATATAGCAAGCTGTTTAATTGTGTGATGATATTTTTCTTCTCTCTGTTTCAGGTTTTGAGCAATGGAATATACAAAAGTGCAATCCACCGCGCTATAGTGAATTCCTCGGTATCTGAGTCTGAAGACATCAAAGACATCAAACTAAAAACTCATACCCATCAGGCTAGGCAGCAAGTTCGTTGCTGGATATGTGGAAAATCAGGGCATTTGGCTTATAACTGCCCAGAAAACATAGCCTTTAGATAGTCTAAAGGAAAACTTTCAGAGCAAAAGGCAAAAGAGGCTCAAGAGAAAAAAACAGTTGGCTTTAAAAACACATTGTAATAGATGCGGAGCAAATGATCACGAGACCAATCAATGCCCTTATAATCCATTCAAAAGAGAAGAAGTTCATCTTCTTCAAGAAGGGTGCTGCTCCAATTCTGACAGTACTTCTGAGTTCCAATATAGCTCAAAGAGGAAATATTAATAAATCAGGATTGCAATTGTAGAAATCCAAATTTCTTCTCTAGCAAAAGTAGAACAAACAGCTCTGACTTTGAACCAGAGCCAAAAACCCAGAAAAATTAAAAGTCTATATGTTCCACAATACAGGAGATCAAGAAGCATTAATATTGTAGAAATCTGCTTGCAAAATTTAAGTAGGATCTAATTTTTAGGAAAAGTTTGTTGTTACTTATATCAGATTTTTCTACAACTTCATATACATATGATTGAAAGTCAATGTACAAATTGTTACAGCCTCACCAACATTGTTAGAATTGAATAACTATTGTTTTGAGGGAAGATTTTTTTTTTTTTTTATCATGAGCTGGAATAAACATCTTGGTTATTGAATCACAACTTGGTTAATATAGAGGCATTGGGTTGCATGAGGAAATGCAACAAGTTTAGTTTGGGGTGATGTTGGGCCACTATACTATTATTATTTCTGATTTTGATGATTATGGATTATTAATAAAAAATTTATAAAATCACTCGTGATTTTAGCCTCAGATTGCAAAATGGATTTTCAATTTATAATCAAATATTCCAACTCAGAAATCCATTGGAATAAGAAGTGACAGTTTTTCATTGGAGTTTTCGGGAACTGAAGAAGGAACATAAAAATCCGAGACATGGGTTTTGAGAAGAACGAACCAATCTTTGAAGATGATTTTCTCAGATTTGTTGTTGTGATCGTTTTCTAAATTCTTCCAATTGCAATGTGAGACTCAACTCTTTTTCAGCTAATTGATGATGGAGTCATCTTCCATATTTGATATTTTTTATTTAGATTATGTAATTAATCCAAAATTGTAATATGAAATCATTTTGTAATCCATTTAGTTGTAATTTCTCTTTTCCCTCTGTGTATTTAAATGAAAACAGATTAGAGGGAGAGGGGGATTATGGAATTGATGGAAAATTATTGAATTTGAGGCAAAGCTAAGAACTTCATTCTGTTGTAATTATTTCTCTCATATATTTTAATTTGTTGGCTACTGTATTTTCCAGATTTGATATTTCCTGCAATTTCTAGATTTCATTTAATTTATTTCTCTATATTAACATTTGAATTATGTTGGGTGCAATAAGTTAAATTTCCAATTCAGCAAGGCGTTGTTTACTTTAGTGTTGATTCAATTTGTGTGATTAGCATAAGTCTTCTTTCTTGTCACTTGATTTCTGCTTCTTAAATTTAGTATTGATATTTAAGTCTTGCATTTTATTTCTTGTTGAATGAGCTTGATAGTGTAGAACATAATCATGTAGAACCAGTATTAGTTGTGGATAGTTTATTGCATATATTTTGCACACTGCCTTAAAAGAAAAATACGTTACTCGGTTGATAATTAACGTACAGGTGATTAATTGTTTCTTTATTATAAAATTAATTGTCCCAATAGTGGCGTAAGTGAATAACCATAGGTGTTAGGGTGTATGATCTCGCAATATATTCGTTGGAATGACAACCTTATAAATAACCCTTGGTAACGATATTACATGTTCTCATAGCAACTATTCAATGCACTATGACATGAATTACATTGTGGTGGATTGTCATGTTATAACAAAACAATTTTTTTAGGAATAGTGCTAATGTATAATGGGAATGATATATATAATGGGTAAGATTTATGTCATATGTTAAATCGTATATATATATTGGTATATGTTAAGAACTCCATATGTTTCAATTACATATTGGTAAGTGTTAAGATTTCCATATAATGGTTACATATTAGTATGTGTTAAGATTTATATAAGTTGGATCTTTGGTAAACAACATATATAAATTTATAATGATAGGAATAGTATCAATGTTATGTTATACATTGATACTATTCCTCGGATGTGATCTTGGGCGATCACCTCTCACAAACACAAAATTGTGAGCATGGCCAAAGGCAGTTTGAAACCAAACTATTTTTCTTGCCACAATCCTCCTCGAGCCTCCACCTGTTATTTCTCCAAAACCAGGGTTTGGATTGCAGCTTGCCCTCAACTTTTTAAAGTTCATGCACCTCTGATCCCCACAATGCTACAATACCGTTGATCTTCTGATATTGACGGTATTGTTGGAACTGACGGTTCAAATCTTCCCTTTTCAAATCCACAGACCAGATCTTTCCCTCCTAAATCAACGGATGTGATCTCCTTCGTGATTCCGGACTTCAGGATTTTCAATTCTGCAACCCTTCTTTCCTTTGTACATCAATATTCCGAAGTTGGCGATCTATGGACACCCATCCTCCTAAATCAACGAACCTGCTTCTACTTAGGGTGTTTGACCTTTCAAATAGATCAACGGTCTGGTGATCCTCTTCTCAATCAACGGTCAAGATATCCTTCGGGTCTCCGAACTTCTGAGATCTCAAATCTCAAACTTCACCCTTTTTCCCAATGGCTTTTATACGAAGGTTATGATCCACCGATGCGTGTGCACTAGATCTGACAATCAAGAATTACTTGGGGTCTTTATCTAGAGTCCATAGACTCACGCCATGTGTTCTCCAGATATGATGGTTCGGATCTACTTCGGACGATTTGACAATCGACGTTTACTTCGGTTGTTTGCCCATATCCATAGATTCACACCACCTGTCCTCTGGATCTGACGGTCTAGATCTATTTCGGCCCTTCGGGGCTTCGGCTTTTCGACGTTTTGGGCTTCGGGAGTTTCAACTCTCGAGGTGATTTCTTCGAAGTCTATGATTTGCCGCCACGTGTCCCTCTGGACTTGACGGCTATGAATTACTTTGGGGCTTTACCCAAAGCTCACAGATCTACACCACGTCTCTACTGAACTCCGACGGCCCAGATCCACTTTGGGTGATCCGACGCTTGAGATTTACTTCGGGCGATCTGATGATTCAGATTCACTCCGACTGATCGGGCGGGTGAGATTTACTTTGGACTTCCATCTATCCGGGCTTCGAAAATTTCAAGTCTCAAACATGCCTCCTCTTGAACAGATTCCTCCGAATTCCACGATTTGTTGCCATGTGTACCTCTAGATCAGGCGGTCTAGATTCACTTTGGGTCTTCGGAGTTCGTGAATTTCAACTTTTAACTGAAAACCCTCAAACAGATTCCTCTTAAGTCCACGATCTGTCGCCATGTGTCCCTCTTGACGATGGATAGTCCCAACTACTTTGGGACTTCAGATTTTTGGAATTCCTCTTTTCCTACGTGTGCAAGGTACTAAGGTTCATGCACCTTGTTTAGATCAGACGGTTGTCGAGCCTCTGTGATGTGATACAACGACCATTGTCACTCCTCCTCCTAGGCTTCTGACTTACTTCGACTTAGAAGGTTTTCTAAGTGCTCAAATGATTCGACCTTTTCTCCTCACATGGACCCTTCTCCTGGATTTCGTCTGGGATCCTCAAAGCCCTATCTCTTCTGATCTTGATCTCTTTGAAGGTTTTCTCCATCCCATGCGCTCCTTGCATTTCAGGGATCACTTCAAACTCAGATCAAAGGTCAACGATGATCGAAGGTCAATGATGATCGAAGGTCAATAGCGATCGACGGTTCACAGGAATTTCAGGGTCCCAACATGTAGGTTCTTTACCAGGGAGTTTGACCTCTGCAATCTGGAAAGTGCTTGCTCGATTCTAGTCTAACTAGGATCATTAATCCTCCATCCCGTCCAGATCAACAACAAGGTTGAATTGTGGGCCACAAACTAGCGCTCCCACTATTTTCATCTTCTCGCTCCGCACTGATTCCCCACCTTCGATCTTCGTTCATAGATCGACGATGCATATCAATTGCGGGGTTTAACTTGACCATCGTACAACTTGACATCTCGGAGCCTCGAGCTCCAAAGTTTCTAGAACTAGGTCATGTGGATCTTCATAAAACTTTGGGGCTATGATCCCCTCTCTTGGTCTGGTTTTTGGTTAAGGAAACAAGCGCAAGTTCAGAGTCTCCTTGTGACATCCCCAAAAATAAAGTATTTTTGAAATTTAAATTTGTTAGAAAATTATTCCATTTTTAGTAAATTTGAATTTGGAATTTTTTTTCCATTTATGGCAGTTCTGAATTTCGAATTTGATAAATTGTAATTATTGATTTATGACTATTGGGCAAAGACCTGATTTGACCCAACTAACTACTTGACTATGACACTTGTATGATACAGAATATTCTATAATTAATTGCAGGAGGACAAATGGAACAGCCATGTTGAAATCAACTCACCATGACTCCATGAATGGGGAACATGTTGGAACTACCTAAGGGTTGATTGTTACAAGTGGCAAATCAGGAATTTGGCCATTGGCAGCCCCTGAAAATCAAGGATTTGGAAAGCTGCGAAAATTCCCAAGAGAGGGAAAATACCTAGGCAAGAATAATCTTGGATATATCGCATATGTGAGGAGGCAGGAGGTTGTCGAGTATGCGGGGAAAGAACTACAGAGGGCTTGTTGTTATGAGCACTAATTACTGAGTGTGAGGCAAGACTACCGACTGAGGAACACATTGCTAAAGAGGAATTCCAAGTTTTCCCTCATGGGTTCATGGTCAGGCAAGGGGGTGAACGGGGCAAGTAGTTTGGCTTCTCTGTTATATGGTTGGGAGGAATGTGGTTGTTCCCTTTGTCTTCCCGCGAACTATTTCAGATATGTAATCTTTCCCTTCTTTGTTTGAATGATTATATCTAATTGTTGCAATGCATATGTTTGAATGATTATATCTAATTGTGGTAATTCATTTGTTTGAATGATCATACCTATTTGATGTAATGCATCCGTTTGAATGATTATATCTATCTGCTGAAATGTATTTGTTGTGGAAATTAAAATATTGTTTAGGGATGAAATCTATCTATTGGTGCGAAATTTGTGACATATGATAGATTCTAGAGTTGATCCTCCTAAATTAAAATGATAGACATAAGTACCTAATTATATATATCTAAACTTGGGAAAGAACAGGTTTATCTACAGTGGTACGCTCTTTTTCTATTATTAAATTCCAGGCGGAACTATCTATGTACAATTGGATTTGATCAAGCACACACACACACACACACACACACACAGACACACACACACACACATATATATATATATATATATAAGATTAAGTGTAATCCTGTAATGAAGATTTAGAAAGTCATTATAAATCCTACAGAATCATAGGTATATACTGATATAATAAAATGGGTTATATATATATATATATATAAACATAGTTATTGGTAGTTGGCACTTTACATAGAAAACATTGATTAAAGGAAAAATTGCGAGACTATAACAGAAATTTCTCTTACACAGAGATCTGTTGTCATATTATACAAACAACAACTTATGTCAACATGGAATCAACTACTGCAAAGTAAAGAAAACACCAAATCGGAGGCTCGGAAACCCCTCCTAAGTCTCGTCACAGTACCAAACAAAATTGAATAGATTAAATGCATACAGACTTATAGATTAAGGTTTTTGGAACCTGTTAGGTGAAACTAGATTCTAAATCTTTTACACATTCTATTTCGTAGAGCGATAGTAAGGGAACAACTACTGTGATCAAGGAGTTATGAAATTAAGATGAAATTCATGGAACAATTTGAACATTCTTGTGCCTTTTCTTTTGACACAAAGTACTACCATGGATTACAGAGTAAGACATTATACCATCAGAGAATGGCCATTTGTATATGATTACATTGTATAAAGAAAAATTAATTCATACATTTTTGACAGAATTGTAAAACTCTAAGAACCAACTCTGTCTACTTACCTAGTGCGCAGATCTAGTCAATACCGATTGTGATCAGAAAACAAGACAATTCGCATGCACGAGATTAATGTAAATTATGAATAATCTTGAATACAGCTCGGAAACAAATAAGAAGCCTGTCGTAATGTTACAACTGAGGTTGAAATATTATAACTGTAGATGCAGAGAATTTTACAAACCCAATATTTTTATCTCCGAGGTTATACATTGATAAATACCTAAAGAAAAACAATAGGAATGAAAAGGGAAAGTAACATAATTCTCGTGATATCATTAAGACCCAGAATGTCAAGAGAAAACTTTGTAATCGTTTTCCATTCCATTAGTTTCAAGTCAAGATATAGAAAATAAATCCGACTGGACCTTTTCGGCCAATCTTATAATATTAAAAGTCGACCCTCGTATGGGTCGTGAAAATAAATAACATAAGTAACACCAGTATGAAAACGAACAATATCTACCACAGAGAGTTACCCCCTTTATGTATTGAGCCACCTAAGTTGCTTGAGAAAGACATAACGAAACCCGAATACCTTTTAGGTGAATGCCAATGGTTGTCCTCCATGTACTCGCGTAGCCGAAAACCCTGCACACATTATGATAAAATCATTACAATTCGCCCAACGAAAAATGAAAATATTTAATAAAATAGGAAAGTGTAACCGAAGTAATACTTAACTCTAGATGGAGGGGATCCGACACCTTCTCTGTGACAACCACCGCATACTGTCCAGACCGAAAGGGGAAGAGGAGCCCGAACCTCTCTGATGGGTACCCTCGCAAAACAAAGGGACCCATCATTATTAACAAGAATCTGCGATCAATCAATGAAAACAATATGGAAAACAAATACACGAATACCAGTTACATATATAAGTCGCTTGATAAGCATAAGCCGGATATTTAAATCAAATTATATAAAGGGGATATATACAGAACCAACAATCTTTTTAGCACCCTTTGAATAAGTTAAAGAATGTGGGGGTTTGGCATGATGCTCAAAGTCTCCAGACGCGCACATTTCCGCAACATGTCCAAATTATGAGTAAGTAGGTCAAAGAGAAGAACCCGACCTTCCTTGGTTACATTTAGGGTCTAAGCCTTGCGTAAGCGTTAGTCTGACTACTAAATTTTTTTAAGAGACTCTCTCAATCGAAAAGATTACAGTCTTATGAATTTATCGAGAAGTATTGGGAGAATAGTGATAGATGAATTAAAACCCTTTTCCTTTTCCTGACCCGAATAGAAATAACTTTTCAGAGTGATTCCAATATCATGAAAAAGAGGTATAGCATACTAGCATGTATAAGACCCTAACCAAATAAGCTTACGACTATTTTTCCGACGCAGCACAACAAGAAATAGTAACAAAAAGAACAACGAATGCAGGAGGAGAGAAAGAATGGCCTACGAGCAAGACACTACTTACAGGAAATGCGTTGGAATAGAATACCATAACCAGACGAAAAAGAACCTACAGTAAAATTATGCAATTAGATAGCTACTTACCAAAAGCAGGAGTAATCTGGGAGGTGTTCCAAGTCACCATACCTCCACACAGAGTAAGGTCACGAAATAGAGGAAAATGCAGAACTCAACTCCGAATAGGTTTACACAAAAACGACATTGAACCTCGGTTGTACTAAAAGGAAATAAAAGGAAAGTAGTTGACTTTATTTCTAATTTCAAGTTCATCTTAGATGGTCAAAACATAAGAACAAATCTGAACATCCTACCACTAGGATCTTATGATACGATTATTGGAATGGATTGGTTGGAAAAGCACAAAGCAGTACTAGATTGTTATACAAAGACACTTAACTTTAAATACGATTATGACACTACTAGAAAAAACCAAGGTATACCAAAACCTGTATCAATTAGACAATTTTCAGCGATGCAATTCAAGAAATGTATGAGAAAGGGATGTCAAGTTTATGCCATCCAAGTAACGAATCTGTTAGAAAAAGAAAATAAGCCAAAGTTAGAAGACTTTGTTGTCCTACGTGGATTCAGAGACATGTTTGTGGATGATATACCGAAATTACCTCCTAGAAGGGAAATAGACTTCTCCATAGACCTACTACCTGGTCCAGCCCCTATCTCAAAAGCACCTTACCGAATGAGTTTACCAGAATTGACAGAATTAAAAATACAATTACAAGAACTATTAGACAAAGAGCATATTAGACCGAGTGTTTCACCATGGGGGGCACCAGTCCTCTTTGTGAAAAAGAAAGACAGTACTCTAAGACTTTGTATTGATTATAGATAATTGCATAAAACTACTATTAAGAACAAGTACCCCTTACCTAGGATAAATGACATGTTTGATCAAGTAGGTGGGGCCAATATCTTTTCCAAATTGGATTTACGATCTGGTTATCATCAAGTTAGGATAAGGGATGAAGATATAAGCAAAACAACTTTTTGAACAAGATATGGGCACTACGAATTCGTAGTCATACCTTTCGGACTCACTAACACACCAACCACGTTTATGTGTCTGATGAACAATATTTTCAGTTAGTACTTAGACAAGTTCATAGTAGTATTTATCGACGATATTCTGGAATATTCTAAAACGGAGGAAGAACATGAAGAAAACTTAAGAATAGGTCTGCAAACGTTGAGGAAACACAAACTGTATGCCAAATTTGATAAGTGTGACTTTTATCAAAAGGAACTACAATATCTAGGACATGTAATTTCAGCATAAGGCATTGTCGTAGACCCTGAGAAAACAAAATCCATCATGGAATACCAGAAAATGATAACAGTGTTTTATTGAAGGGGGAAAGGATTTGACATCCCCCAAAATAAAGAATTTTTGAAATTTAAATTTGTTAGAAAATTATTTTGTTTTTAGTAAATTCGAATTTGGAAATTTTTTTCCATTTATAGCAATTCTGAATTTCGAATTTGATAAATTGTAATTATTGATTTATGACTGTTGGGCAGAGACCTGATTTGACCCAACTAACTACTTGATTGTGACACTTGTATGATACAAAATATTCTATAATTAATTGCAGGAGGACAAATGGAACAACCATGTTGAAATCAACTGACCATGACTCCATGAGTGGGGAACATGTTGGAACTACCTCACGGCTGATTGTTACAAGTGGAAAACCAGGAATTTGGCCATTGGAAGCCCTTGAAAATCAAGGATTTGGAAAGATGCAAAAACTCGCAAGGGAGGGAAAATACCTAGGAAATATTAATCTTGGATATATAGCATCTGTGAGGAGGCAGGACACTGTGGAGTATGCGGGGAAAGAACTACAGAGGGCTTGCTGTTATGAGCACTAATCACTGAGTGTGAGGCAAGACTACCGACTGAGGAAGACATTACTGAAGAGGAATTCCAAGTTTTCCCTCATGGGTTCATGGTCAGGCTAGGGGGTGAATTGGGCAAGTAGTTTTGCTGCTCTGTTCTACGTTTGGAAGGAACATGGTTGTTCCCTTTGTCTTCCCACGAACTGTTTCAGATATGTAATCTTTATCTTCTCTGTTTAAATGATTATATCTAATTGTTGCAATGCATATGTTTGAATGATTATATCTAATTGTGGTAATTCATTTGTTTGAATGATCATTACCTATTTGATGTAATGCATCCATTTGAATGATTATATCTATCTGCTGAAATGTATCTGTTGTGGAAAGTAAAATATTTTTCAGGGATGAAATCTGTCTGTTGGTGTGAAATTTATGACAGATGATAGATTCTAGAGTTGATCCTCCTAAATTAAAATGCTATACAAAAGTACCTAATTATATATATCTGAAATTGGGAAAGAACAAGTTTATCTACAGTGGTACGCTCTTTTTCTGTAATTAAATTCCAAGCAAAACTATCTATGTACAATTGGATTTGAACAAGCATATATATATATAAGATTATGTGTAATTCTGTAATGAAGATTTAGAAAGTAAGTATAGATCCTACGGAATCATAGGTATATACTCATATGATAAAATGGGTTCTATATATATATATATATACATAGTTATTGGCGGTTGGCGCTTTACACAGACAACATTGATTAAAGGAAAAATTGTGATACTATAACAAAAATTTCTCTTACACAGAGATCTGTTGTCATATTACACAAACAACAACTTATGTCAACAGGGAATCAACTACTTCCGAGTAAAGAAAACACCAAATCAGAGGGTCGGAAACCCCTCCTAAGTCTCATCACAGTACCAAACAAAGTTGAATAGATTAAATGCGTACAGACTTGTAGATTAAGGTTTTCAGAACCTGTTAGGTGAAACTATATTCTAAATATTTTACACATTCTATTTCACAGAGCGATAGTAAGGGAACAACTACTGTGATCAAGGAGTTACGAAATTAAGATGAAATTCATGGAACAATTTGAACATTCTTGCGCCTTTTCTTTTGACACAAAGTACTACCATAGATTACAGAGTAAGACATTGTACCATCAGAGAATGGCCATTTGTATATGATTACATTGTATAAAGAAAAATTAATTCAGACATTTTTGACAGAACCATAAAACTCTAAGACCCAGCTCTGTCTACTTACCTAGTGCGCAAATCTAGTCAATACCGATTGTGATAAGAAAACAAGACAATTCACATGCACAGGATTAATGTAAATTATGAATAATCTTGAATACAGCTCGGAAAGAAATAAGGAGCTTGTCTCAATGTTACAACTCAGGTTGAAATATTATAACTGTAGATGCAGATATTTTTACACACCCAGTATTTTTATCTCCGAGGTTATACGCTGATAAAAAACTAAAGAAAAACAATAGGAATGAAAAGGGCAATTAACATAATTCTCACGATATCATTCAGACCCAGAATGTCAAAAGAAAACTTCGTAATCGTTTTCCATTCCATTAGTGTCAAGTCAATATATAGAAAAGAAATCCGACTGGACCTTTTCGGCCAATCTAATAATATTAAAATTCGACCCTCGTATGGGCCGTGAAAATAAATAACAGAAGTAACACCAGTATGAAAACAAACAATCTCTACCATAGAGAGTTACCCCCTTTATGTCTTGAGCCACCTAAGCTACTTGAGAAAGACATAACGGAACCCAAATACCTTTTAGGCGGATGACAGTGGTTGTCCTCCATGTACTCGCGTAGCCGAAAACCCTGTACACATTATGATAAAATCCTTAAAATTCGCCCAACGGAAAATGAAAAGATTTAATAAAATAGGAATGAGTAACCAAAGTAATACTTAACTCTATATGGAGGGGATCCGACACCTTCTCTGTGGAGACCACCGCATACCGTCCAGACCAAAAGGGGAAGAGGAGCCCAAACCTCTCTGATGGGTACCCTCTCAAAACAAAGGGGCCCATGATTAGTAACAAGATTCAACAATCAATCAATGAAAACATTATGGAAAACAAATACACGAATACCGGTTACATATATAAGTCGCTTGATAAGCATAAGTCGAATATTTAAATCAAATTATATAAAGGGGAAATATGCAGAACCAACAATCTTTTTAGCACCCTTTGAATAAGTTAAAGAATGTGCGGGATTAGGATGATGCTCAAACTCTCCAGACGTGCACGCTTCTGCAGTGCATCCAAATTATGAGTAAGTAGGTACAAAGAGAAGAACCCGACCTTCCTTGGTTACATTTAGGGTCTAAGCCTTGCGTAAGGGTTAATCTGACTACTAACTTTTTCTGAGAGACTCTCTCAATCAAAAATATTATAGTCTTATGAATTTATCGAGAAGTATTGGGAGAACAGTGATAGACGAATAAAACCCTTTTCCTTTTCCCGACCCAAATAGAAATAACTTGCCAGAGCGATTCTAGTATCATGAAAAAGAGGTATAGCATACAAGCATGTATAAGACCCTAACCAAATAAGCTTACGACTACTTTTCCGACGCAGCACAGCAAGAAATAGTAACAAAAAGAACGACGAATGCAGGAGGAGAGAAAGAATGGCCTACGGGCAAGACACTACTTATAGGAAATGCGTTGGAAGAGAATACCATAACCAGATGAAAAAGAACCTACACTAAAATTATACAATCGGATAGCTACTTACCGAAAGCAGGAGTAATCCGGGAGGTGTTCCAAGTCACCATACCTCCACACAGAGTAAGGTCATGAAATAGAGGAAAACACAGAACTCAACTCAGAATAGGTTTACACAAAAACAATATTGAACCTCGGTTGTACCCTAAGACACACATATTGAATGTGGTGAGTATAACGAGAAATTGCGACATGTGACAGCAGTGATTTGGCGTGCTTGGGTTAGGTGAGGGTACATGGTGACTCTCATTTCTCATCCACCCCCATTTAATGGCGGGTCAAAACATTAACTCTAACTGTCAACACATCCAGTCACATTTAATATATTTATGAGGACAAGTATGGATCTTCTCAAAACCCCATTACTACTAGTCCAGTTAGTGTCGGTGGTTGGATTTATTTAAGTCCGGTAAGGATTAATCCACTGCCAGCTTGGGGTTCGCTTCCAACTAGTAAGTTTATTGGGTTACGAAGGCTCTTAGTCGACTGAAGATTTTTCCTCCAAGTCTTTGATCTCCTATATAAAATCCAAACCAATAAATACAACAATGAAGAAAATATTTCGTTTTCCCTTTCTATGTTTTATGAAGTCCCTCGGGGTCTTGAAGTTCAGGCATGTGTGTGCATATGGAAGTGGATGTTAAAAAGGAGGCTGGAATCTTAAGTCCTAGGCCTATGTCTATTTTCATATTATTACAAAGTATAAACATTTAACCACTTACAAAGGCAAGTATGACTTAAATAAAAGTTGAAGAGTAAACACTAGATTAATGGATTTGTAATAATTAGGAAAGAGAAATTTGAATATACGGGGTATCACAGTTTTAAATATCAAGGTTGTTCCTCTTATTGTAAATCTATCATACAGACTTAGAACTTAATGCTCTTAGAATAAAAAAAAAATTATGACGAAATTGAGGTATATTACACTCCTAGATTACTGGTCTGAAGGGAACACCTTCCCGACTCACAGATCTTTAATCTTTGAATCAAGGCAAGGTAACTTGTGAGGTTACCTAATCGGTAGATATGCCCAGAGGCTTGCTTCGACTTCGGAACGACGATGTAAATTCCTGGGGAAAGTGCCTTCGAGTGATTAAACTGGGGCGTATGGAAATTCAAGAAGAATTATAGGTTCTCAAGGAAACGAATCCATACTCATAACTTAATCATTTAACAAAGAGAAAGAAACATTTATAGACATGTAAATACTCACATGCATCCATTATTTACAATTCAAAACATAAGGCATGAAAACACTTATTAGAACCATAGAGTGTGATGCTAGTGCTGAAATGGGTGCTTGTTTCCACCCAACCATAGGCCCAGTCACTCCCAATGGATTTATCATTGGTCACCCCCGAGCTTAAGCCACGATGTTGTGAGATTCAATCTCTTACTTCCATCTCAACGGAAGTTAGGGACAAACGTTACTCTCCCTCTCCCAATACAGAAAATAGATAAGGACAAAGGTTACTCTCCTTCTCCTGGTTCAATCTCTATTTTCTATGATCAGAACTCGTTGTTCCTCTTTCAGTCCTTCCTCGGATGCAAGAGTTTCCTCTCGCGTCTCTGCATTTTTCTTTGGAGCTCTCCCCCTGCCCACCACACTCCCTTTCTTGCATTTTTCCGCAAGATTGTGTGTGGCTCGAATTTCCAATCCATGGTCAAGTCTGGAAGCCTTATGGATGGGTGGTCTGCACCATCCCCTCATTAACTCTTAAGGAGGCCTCCCCACCTACCAACCCGACTGTAATTCATTCTTGGGTCAAGGGGTTGTTCTGATCTGAGAAAATTAATTCCAGCATGGTACTGGTTCGATGGAGGTTAACACAACCATTCCTGATCCCCTCCACCACCTTTCACAACATTTCATGGTCTTTCTTAGCACATCCCCTCTTTCAGCAGTCATGCAACACATAACCATTTTCTATTATAATAACAGAATTTACATTCATCGACCTTCTACACAAGGTCCATCAAATCAAATATTCACACTTTTAAGTTTGCCATAGTTCCTTGGCCCATATAGTTATATTTACAAACTGGGGGAAATAGAGTGCTACATTCCTGGAGCAAAATATTTCAAGAAAGCGAATAAGAAAATATGATATAGTCCAATGCAACAAGAGTGCATTGGGCATTCAAAATCCAACACACCCAAGACCGATGTTGCATGATTTTATTTGACAGGTTACAACCTATTGATCAAGACTATAAGAGTCCAAATAAAGGGGCATTTGAAAAATTTGTTTCCAATTATAGACTTTGTGGGATGTTGCCACTTTCTCTCCATTTCCTGACTCATCATAAATATTCAAGACTATAAGAGCCGAAATAAAAGAGCATGTGGAAAATTTGTTTCCGGAAAAGCCATTCTAGATGAAGAGTATTAGGTTAGTTCTAGACTTTGTGGGATGTTGCCACTTTCTCTCCATTTTCTTAGTGATCAAGAATATGTGTGTTCGACTTTAGTTGTGCCCGGTCTTATGCTTAATGGTAGAAAGTAGCATGGTTGCGTGCAAAGAGCTATAGGGAGGACTATCCATATGTTTGGCTTGTTTTCTAATTTTATTGGGACGCTGAAATGGATGTTTCTCCTTAATTATTTGTTTGATACTTGTATATGTTTTCAAAAACACACACGCCTAGTGATATTTAGAGTTAGTGAATTTAAATATTGATAATTATAAATTTATTAATTTCTTTATTATATTATAAATAAATACAATTGAAAATATTAATTTGATTAAGAATATACTAGCACATCCACAAAGTGGCTGGTGAACCCCGAAAGGCAATGTTTTCTCTCAGATAGTTGAAACGGACGGCCCATATGCGTGGGGTTACTGCTTCAAAGAGGAGCAATATGTCGATCCCGAAGAAATATTCTACGGACGAGGACCCATTCAACTAACCGGGTGATATATCCTGTACATCTAAGTTTTATTAATTCGTTTTCAATTCTGCAAACACATTAGGAAATGCCAAATATAGTTTTAGTCTAATGCCCGTATCGTTTTGTGACCAGAAAGAGCAACTACGAAGCTGCCGGGAAAGCGTTAGGGTACGATCTGATAAACAACCCGGGCATTGTGGCGTCCAATCCCACCATTTCGTTTAAGACGGCGGTCTGGTTCTGGATGACCACGCAGTCTCCGAAGCCTTCCCCGCACACTATGATGATTGGAAAATGGAGTCCGTCGGGCAGTGATACGGCCGCGGGCAAAGTGCCGGGATATTGAGTGGTGATTAACATAATCAACGGGGTGGAATGCGGGAGATTAAAAGGTGATTAATTGTGCCCACCTCCAATAGGTATACGCTTTTCAACGTAATTAAAAGGTATACGCGCCTTTCAACGTAATTAAAAGGTATACGCGCCTTTCAGCGTAAATATTTTATTTAAGACATGTTTTTAGAAAGTGTAACCTTTTTTTCTTCGATTTTCAATCGAAATGTAAATTTCTTTCAAAACTTTTTACTAGCCCCATAAGTATAAACCCTTCTCTCTACCCTTCAAACCTGACCAGTGTCTATTAGAGTTACTTCAATAGCGGATTGTCAACACTCTGAATAAATGCTGCATTGGTCGGCACTCTGAATAAATGCTGCATTGTGAGTGGGTGTCACTAATTTATCTCAGCAAGACATCACAGGCTGATTCACTCTCGAACGTCATACATGACATAAGAGGAGATGGGTCGATTAGTCAGGTAGCAGCTTTTCAGACCTGGTCAGAGATATTTCTATTGGTAGGCGACGGGCGCCGGAAACATTTATGACGCACTTACTATATTTATCGACCCAGACCCCAGCGATAATTGCAGGCTTCAGATCATGTATCTTTCTCTCCCTCCTTTATAGTTTTTCAGGCCGTGTTCTCTCGTGACCTTCATTCAAACCCGGATCCGTTCTGATCTTGAGGTCTTTCTCCCTCATTAGATTCACGGTTCTGAAATATGCTTACGCTGTCGAATGCCGATACTATGTCATTAGACGTAGAGATGGCGATCCCTGAGCCTTCTCGGGCATTAGAACAACCGGTCGGAGAGGCAGTTACAGCACTGCTGACAACAGAGGAGACGATATGCAGCAAAGATCGAGACA
>JZKD02S1782901.1:651453-665209 GCA_000966675.3 Picea glauca
TATGAAATTATAATTTCAAATTTGTGATCAAATATATACTTAAAAGTCTTGAGAAAAAAGAAATCCTTCTAACAAAATTATATCACCAATTTTTAGTTTAACTAGGCTATCAATGTTGCGGTTGTCGAGGCTTACTAGGCTAGAAATTCTTGGTGATCGTTTTGTAACTTTTCGGCCTCATAATTCAATTCCACTTGTTTCTTTGGAATCGTAATGGTGGGGATAATACAATTAACTTGTTTTAGGGATGCAAAATTAACTTTGAAGGACGCCGAAAAATTATGCCCAAAGGAATGTTTTTAATGAAATTTTGGGTCCCACGTTCGTTGGTGCTTTACCCAAACTAAATTCCAGCAGTTCTTGGGTCATCTGTGATGTATAGGCTCATGATATACCCATTGAGAGTGAGGTTAGGCATTAATATCACAAATCTGTAAATCCTCCAAAACTATCAACTGATGTTTAGTGGGCTTAACACTATCTAGGAGCTCAAAGGACCAAATTTATTTTGAAGTACATTTCAGAACCAACGCAAGACCAATCGGTGTTTTGATTAACCCATCTGATGTTAGGAGATGCTTTCAAAATGAATATCTAGTTGTAACGTCAAGAAACACAAAGTAAATAAGCTAGTACTATGTGCACGAAGAAAGACATTGGGGAACACTAAGCCTTGATTATGACTATGATCTGAAGCGTATCAGGTGAGATAGGAAATTATTGATCAATTATCTAGATAGAAGTGTAGAATTTAGTAATTGGAAATGTAAGGAGATTCACTGATGAACGCAACAAAAACGGATTTGAACTTGGAGGCGGACGAGATAAGCCTCAAGGTGAAAGTGGGCTATGCAGACCTGATCAACATCGGCAAGAGGAAGAAGATTGTCCTCGATGTTCTTGACAATGATGAGGGGTTGACATCCTTCCACTGATGCATCGACAATAGGAGAGGGAAACTTTTCAGCGGGTAGTGTGTCACGGATGAAGAGGTGAACTTGATCAAGAAGCATTGTAACGAAGAGAAATGGAGCGAACATCATTGTTCTGTGATGCATCGGTGCAAGTGTAAGAATGTCAGCCAGTGGAAGGAGTGCACGTGGTGATGATGAAATCATGAACATTACCAATGTGTTGGTGTTGATCATGCGTACTTCATATGTGAGGGAGACATGCGTTAGTGAAGTTTAGTGGAGATGTGTTGGCGTGTCATCCAATCTCAAAGGGAGGTGGCTTATGTATTGGTGAAGGACTCAATAGCATGCCAATGTAGAGGTGAAATAAACGATGCACGCTTCGATGCGCTATGTGTCAGCACAGGAAGAGGGAAATTGCAAATGTGTGGATCATCGGGAAGAAGTGATCTGAGGAGTAACTGTACATGATGAGGTGGGGAGAGTGAAAGGAAAACTTGAGCATAACCATTTACGCGAGGGAGAGAGTGTGAGGTTTATGGTTGGAAAAATAGAAGGGGACCCAATTTTTTTGTCTTGGAGAGAGGCTAAGACAAGAAAATTGGGAGGCTATTGTGCAAGCACAAAAAATGGTGACACATTGGGAGAAACCAAAATATTTTATTGTCTTTCCTAACTAATAAGAAAAAAATATAGAGGGTAATAAAATTTACTTTTAAGTTCAAAAAATTATGGAAATAATGCATAATAGTTACCTGAAATATTCTGTAGTGGTGGGCTCATTCATGATGCTCACATATCAGCTTCTAGGGATTGTTTGTTGTAGATGG
This sequence comes from Picea glauca, assembly GCA_000966675.3. Classification (NCBI taxonomy): domain Eukaryota; kingdom Viridiplantae; phylum Streptophyta; class Pinopsida; order Pinales; family Pinaceae; genus Picea; species Picea glauca. Next base: position 653,198 of record JZKD02S1782901.1, read on the forward strand.
AGGATAAATGATGATGAGGTTTATTTCCTTAAACTATGTCGATGATCCAGTTTGGTATCTCCATCGCGGGGATGATATAGGTTTGAAATAAATAAATATTTTTCATAAGGTGTGTGTATATATATCTCACAGGTGTTGTTCCACTGCTCGCGAGAATCCATAGCCTCGGTGGAGTCACCACGACATCACAAACCTTTCTACGCTTCCAGTGAGAATCCATAGCCCCGACGAATATATATGCATGTCCCCTAGTCTGGTCAAACTTTCCTTTCCATTCCTTCTAAGATTATTTATTGCATGCTTAGTATTTGGTGGATGGGGAAAGTGATGGCCTTTTTAGCTTGATAGGGGATGACTGCTAGCTTTTGAGACTTATTTGTATATTTACTACACCCGGCTACATAGAGATATCCCTTTTGGGTTTTTAGCCTTTAGACTTTGACAGTTCTCGTTTCAAGTGAGAAACTACTTACTGTGTGGAAGGTTCCCCCATTACATTGGATCTTCTCTCGATATGCAAGAATAACCATGATTAACCATTATTCCTAGTCATCATTTAACCATTAAAACAACATTCCTAGATAGTTATGATCCATGTTCAAACAAAGACCCCTTATTCATCTCATGATCTAGGAAAGAGGTGAATGTTGATTCATGCCTGCTTCAAGTGTGAATGTGATGCCTGTGAAAAGACAAACGTAGGTGATAGGTATGTGTGTCATTCGAATATAATCAGATATCATAAGACAAACAAAATTTAAGAGATGGATTTATTTCAAAGGAAAATATGGTAAAGAAAGAAAGAGAAGATATGATGTATTTGGGGTTAGAGATGAAATCAGTCCAAGTCCTTGTTGTGACTGAAAAAATGAAAGTTTGACGAAATGAACATTAAAGGAATGAAGACAGTAAAGAATGTAAAATGATAGGAGATATTGGATGAGAATGTTTCCAATATCTTCAAGGATATTCATGCATTCCGATTAACTAGACGTTTGCAGCCTCTTGAAACAACTAATCCATGTGAAAGATTATACACATATTACTTCATTTAAATAGGTTTTAGTACGAGTGTTGGTTGATAATTACACCCTTGATCATGGTTTTGAAACCTTCACGTTTGCAATATTGTGATTCAAATAGGGACGTGAATTAAATTATATTATTCATCCATGACATGCTTTGTTCTGGTTGTGACTTTCTACGTTCTCAAACTCAAGAGATTATCCCGCTACAAATGTGCTCATATATTCATTAGTTCAAATAAAACATGTGATGCCAATTGCACATTTGTACCTGCATGGAAAAATCATTCAAGGTATACGATTGATTTCAACTTAAAAATTTCCAGAAATAAATGTGCTTAAGAGAATCACGTTGGGAAGGATCAAGAATGGAGTTCGAAAACAAATTATCCATGAATCATATTCCTAGGTGTCATGTCCTATGGTCATTTCGTTCATCTTCTTCGATTCATAGCTTTTCTTCAAAAAAGCAAAAACCTGGACAAGAGGAGTTTACAAGAAAACAATAAATATATATCATCAATCGAAAACACTAATCAATGATTTGAATTGTTTTATTAGCCAATTTTTAACATTATTATCTAACCTATTAGAAAATTCAACTTAGCGCAATGTCAAATAAGATAACTCATTTTGGAAAAAATAATTTTAGAATTCAAAACCTTGCCTAAAGTTTGTATTCAGGATGGTATGGGACACCAAATCAGTGATAATGATTTCTGAAAACAAAGGGGACCATACATGTGCGAGTGTCTAAAATCAAACCAACAGTCTTACTGGTTTTCATTGCTATGATTTTTTAATCATGGTGCCTTTCCTGGATTAAAATAAAGAGCAATACTATATATAGTATGTTGAATGGTCAAGACACTTTGAAACTTCAAAATACATCTTGAAACTTATGACACATGGACATTTGGTATGTTTTCCTTTTCAAGGACCTTAACTACATTTCCCTCAGTTATAAAGTATTTTCAGCATATATTCTTCCTTCAATAGCTTAGGGTAATAATCTATTCAACTATGCACATTAGAGTGGGTGTTACTGAAGAAAAAAATGAATCTTCCATTAGAATATCACATAGGGTTTCCTCATGAATATGGACGAGAACCAAGGAAGAACCAAACTTTCATTGAAAAAAAAATGAAAATCATTGCACCGAAAGAAGAAAATTTTGATAAAAATAAATTAAACTAAAGCGATCACCATGAACTGCAAATTAAGCTAATCATAGTAGGTGGTCCTTATTGAAGCAACTGAAACAAATCCAAACCTATCTTATTCAAATGAAAATAAAGATGAATATCTAAGCTATACAGGAAGAAAGGAAGTAAGATGACTATGATAATCATATTCCTAACCTAACCTACACTGGCTGAAAGGAAGATAGGTGTAAGAATAGTGCCAATGAAGGCAATCAAGTAACTCCAATCCTACAATCGCATGTTCGTTGAAGGCCGATTGTAGAGAATGAAGTAATGAGAGATGAAAGATATGAATAATTGATTCAAGCAAGTCTCCACTTAGCAAGTTAAATTTAGTGGCGTTTACATTCACGGTACATGGAAATATGTAAGATTCCTCCAAACATGAAACAATTATTCCATAGAACCTACAACGATCATCATATGATTGTTGGAAGAAATTAGAGAGTGAATGATGTACCTAGTGAGACTCACAAATGAAATATGTGTGTAATGTATCTTGTGTGAGAGTCTTTGAGTGGGTAACAACATTCATTCCAGAAATTGAGGTGAGACAATAGTAACTTGACATAATCATCGGTTGGAATTGGAGTGTCTCATTATCGATGCAAATTTCCATGTGTCCACATTTCACATACTCGGCATGATGAGGGAAGAGATGATAGTTGATTGTTGGAGGGAAACACTGAGCGAAAGATAACTCCAAATCATGTCCTATGACATCAACGAAATCATGTGAGGAGTGTTGGAGTATTGGGATAGAATCCACAAGTAAGTGATCTATCTGCTCCCAGGGAGTAACATGTAATTCTAGAGCAGATTGAGATGACAAAAGTTCTTGAATCAACTCAATGTTTCTTGTATTTTTGCATGGTGATGAGTTGTCCATTTGTTGTGATTTTTTCATAAGGATCAATAAGCTCATGGTGTTCTACATACTTTAGATTTTCTATGTTTATCATATGTTCATCATGGTCAAAAATCTCAAATTGTATAGAATCAATGAGTGACAGGTTCATTCTTATATTCAATTGTGGAACCAAAGAGTAGTCATCGAAAATTGGTTATTGAGATGAAGTTCAGATTCAACATGTTCCGAAAATTTAAAATATGAAGTAATTTCAAAATGATGCAGCCTGGATGAAGTGTCATTAAACATGAGTGTTTGATCAATCAAAGATGGGAACCTTTCTAATTATGATTTATCATTCAATGCTTTATCATTGAAATAAGAACATGAAGGAAACATTGGTTGATACACAGGTCGGTGCTCATACGAGTTATTACCATCAAATAGATTTGTATAGAGTGTATGAAGATCTTCAAATTATTATGATGACAAGATTTCCTCAATGAGGTATTTTCCGTAGACCAATGGAGATTCACAATTTTTTTAAGGGGAGATGAAACATGGTTCACACTCTAATTCTAAGGGGTCTAATATTTTTTATAAGGATTCCCCTGCAACTATACTAGAGTGTTGATCAGAGATCATGTACTCTTTATATTTTGTGACAATATCTGATTCTTGTGAATTAGAGATGGTTTGATCATTCAAATCGCACTCTTTAGAAATAGATACAAGATATGAAAACCAATCAAATATTTCTTGTCCTGAGGGTTCGTCACTTTCAGGAAATCTGCAATAAATTTGCATGACTCTTCGAAAGAAATCATCCACAAATTCATTTCTGAGCTTGCGTATTTATGCAAGTTCATCAAAGAGTTAATAAAATACATAATATTCCTGAGCAACGATAAACACTTCCATAAATTGTTTCCATATATGAATTGATTTTGCTGGAAATGTCCTAAACAAGGATTTAATTCACCCTTAGAATGTGAGAATGAAAAGTAGACATATTTCATTGTCATGAAAAATATTAATATTTTGTCGAGTGATGTCAAAATGATTGAGATGTGTGAATGCATATACATTCCCTTCACCATCGAATTTTGGGTTTGACAAGAGATTGATTGTCTTAACTGGAATTCCCTCAGTAGATCTCAGAAGACATAAAGGGTCATCCCATACAGAGTTACAAAGAGGAGCCATGGGTTGGTTAATATTTAAATGAAATGACTCCATGTGGGAAAGCTTGCCATCCAACCCTCCTTCTAGTGCCAATTCTGTTGACGGGTCTAAATTCGCCTGACAACAGTAAAGGGTTCTCCCCTGTAAGAAGTCCCAATTAGACTTCTCACCATTTGGAATACAAAACATATATGGATTATGGCCCAGAAACCATTGTTGGTTTGGTTTTACTGGTTGCAGCCTGGTCCACTCATGAGAGTGAATAATGGATGGTTATGCAAACAGAAGATGTAGATGAATACTATGAAAATGCAGGTATCTAATCTACCCTATCCTATCTAGGAGAAAACTATAGTAATAGAATGAGTTGTAATGAAACTAAACTATGCATAAACCCCAATCAGATAGTTATCATGAAGGAACACAATTCGAAACACATACATACAAGTCTATAAGAAGAATAGTTTAAGTCACTTTTATGCATACATTCAAAACTCATTCGCTCAAGATATGTAATATGAGAAAGAGTAAAAAAATGCAAGAAGACATATATTACGTCAGAATAGTCCATAAACAAACATGCTCTTACAACCCATGTGAAAAACAAACATTCTACTTGAAATAGTTTGCAACAAAACAATGACACATGTGAGTCCTTCTCTCTATCAAAAGTTGGCCCTAATGGCTTCTCAATATTAACAGTTTCATCCGACCCTCCTTCTAGCGCCAATTATGTTGACGAGTCTAAATTTTCCTGAAAACAGTAAGGGGTTCTCCCCTATAAGAAGTCCCAATTACACTTCTCACCGTTTGGAATAGGGAACATATATGGATTATGTCCCAACAACCATTCTTGGTTTGGTTTTATCGGTTGCGTCCCAATCCAATGATGAGGGTGAATAATAGATGGTTATGAAAATGAAATATGTAGATGAAGACTATGCAAATGTAGGTATCTAATCTAGTTCTAATCTACCCTATCCTATCTAGGAGAAAACTATAGTAACATAATGAGTTGTAATGAAAATAAATTATGCATAAACCCCAATCAGATAGCTATCATGAAGGCAAACAATTCAAAACACATACATACAAGTATATAAGAAGAATAGTCTAAGTCACTTTTATGCATACATTCACAAATCATTCGCTTAGGATATGTGATATGAGAAAGAGTAAAAAAACTACAAGAAGACATATATTACGTTAGAATAGTCCATAAACAAACATTCTCTTATAACCCATGTGAAAAACAAACATTCTACTTGAAATAGTTCGTAGAAAAACAACAACACATGTGAGTCCTTCTCTCTATCAAAAGTTGTCCCTAAGGGTTTCTCTGTATTAACAGTTTCATCTGACCCTCCTTCTAGCGCCAATTCTGTTGACGAGTCTAATTTCACCTGACAACAGTAAGGGGTTCTCCCCTGTAAGAAGTCCCAATTAGACTTCTCACCGTTTGGAATAGGGAACCTATCCGGATTGTTTCCCAACAACCATTTTTGGTTTGGTTTTACTGGTTGCGGTATGGTCCAATGATGAGGGTGAATAATAGATGGTTATGCAAAAAAAAGATGTAGATGAAGATTATGCAAATGTAGGTATCTAATCTACTTCTAATCTACCCTATCCTATCTAGGAGCAAACTATAGTAACAAAATGAGTTGTAATGAAACTAAATTATACATAAACCCCAATCAAATAGCTATCATGAAGGCACACAGTTCGAAACACATACATACAAGTCTATAAGAAGAATAGTCTAAGTCACTTTTATGCATACATTCACAACTCATTCACAAAGGATATGTAATATGAGAAAGAGTAAAAAAATTGCAAGAAGGCATATATTACATCAGAATAGTCCATAAACAAACATGCTCTTACAACCCATGTGAAAAACAACATTCTACTTGAAATAGTTCACAACAAAACAACGACACATGTGAGTCCTTCTCTCTATCAAAATTTGCCCCTAAGGGCTTCTTTGTATTAACAGCTTCATTCGACCCTCCTTCTAGCACCAATTATGTTGATAGGTCTAAATTCACCTGAAAATAGTAAGGGGTTCTCCCCTATAAGAAGTCTCAATTAGACTTCTCACCGTTTGGAATAGGGAACCTATTCGGATTATGGCTCAACAACCATTGTTGGTTTATTTTTACCGTTTGCGGCCCTGTTCAATAATGAGGGTGAATAATGGATGGTTATGCAAATAGAAGATGTAGATGAAGACTATGCAAATACAAGTATCTAATGTACTTCTAATCTACCCTATCCTATCTAGGAGAAAACTATAGTAACATAATGAGTTGTAATGAAACTAAACTATGCATAAACCCCAATCTGATAGCTATCATGAAGGCACATAGTTTGAAACACATACATACAAGTCTATAAGAAGAATTGTCTAAGTCACTTTTATGCATCCATCCACAACTCATTCGCTCAGGATATGTAATATGAGAAAGAGTAAAAAAACTACAAGAAGACATATATTACGTCAGAATAGTCCATAAACAAACATGCTCTTACAACCCATGTGAAAAACAAACATTCTACTTGAAATAGTTCGCAACAAAACAATGACACATGTGAGTCCTTCTCTCTATCAAAAGTTGGCCCTAAGGGCTTCTCTGTATTAACAATTTCAACAAAAATACATGAAAAATCTAAGGAAAGCTCTCCAATTTTAGTTGACACTTTATTCCCAAAGTAGTTCAAAAGTGTAAAATGTTTGAAGCACCAAAAGCCCCTTCTTTCAGTTCAATTATAGTAATTATTTGAGGTTCAATAAGACTTTTGGCCTTTCATCTTCCAACGTTTGTCCTCATATTCTTTGTGATGATGAGTAACAAGGACAACAATTACATTTCGAATTTGTCTTCTACCGATGGTGGACCGTCATGGATTTTGGCCATACGTCCCTTGCGCATCATGAAGACTGGCCTTGGGCATGGGGGAATCTTCATCGTCTGAGTTTGACAGTGGATCGTAATGGATTTTCTAGATCTCTTCTTCATTCATTTTCCTGATATTTTATTTGCTTCTACTCCATCACTACTACCTCTTTCATTGTTGCTCCTTCATTGTCTTTAGCTATAGATTTCATCGTGAGAATGTTGAGCGCGACCCTCCTTTGCTCGATACCTGAAAACATTCAACATGCAATAGATGAGAGTAACTCCAAATAAACTATCAAGATAATCATCTAAATGGAAATAACTGAGGAAATAATGATTGAAATATCAAGTAAACTTCCCTTGATTCATTTCTTATTTCTTCTCTCATAATTGAGGCACTGTGTTCTCGGGGGATGCCAACAATGTAACATATATTTATCTTTACAAATGAGGGAAATAAGTTAGGAATTTATTAAAACCTATAAATTGAAAGTTGTATATCTAGGAAATAACTTTCCAAGGGTATAAATAATGTGCAAAACAGAGACCCCAGTCAAAGGTTATGGCCATTTGAAAAAAAACAGTTTTTGATGTATTTAAGGAGTTAATACTAACTTTTGTAGTTTTCTATCGGAAGAGTTAGTACTAACTCCTTCGACTTTCTATCGGAGGAGTTTGAACTAACTCCTCCAATTTGCATCGAAGCCATTGATGGTAACACCTCTAATGCACATCAAAGGAGTTAATGAGAACTCCTATGATTTGCATCGAAGGCCAAGTCATGAACCTCGTTGGGTGAAAGATGGGGGTTGAGTTATAAAATTTGTTGAATTATCATGTTGCAATACTCTTATCTAATCTCTCTGGGCAAGTGGTTGTCGCAAATTTAAATCCTATACCTTGCCTCTGTATCATCGTCATGCATGAATTACAGAATCTCTAAGCTTGAAACGTCATACATTCATCTTGGTTTCATATAATAGCACTTGGTTTAAATGCGATTTTAAACAAGTTTATGAAAAAGGGGGAAATTTAAAAATAATTAAAAATTGTTAAAATGGGGTGCCCCACTCTTACCTCATTTCTTATACTTAGGATTTATTATTAAAATGTTTTAATCCTAAAAAATTTAAAAAATATTAAAATAGGGGGGGTTATGAGCCCTTCCCTTCGCTTCCTTCACATTTACTTGTCATATTAAATTATTAGGGGAAAAGAGGTGGCATTCCACGCCCTTCTCCCAACACCGAAAATGTGTGCCTTGATACATGGAATGGGGTTGTGAGTCACCTCCTCTTCCATCCTCATGTTTATAAACCAAACCAAATTCAAAGTGATCCAATACTTCAATATTCAACGTGACCGGGATCGCTAACATTAAGACTAAGTGCTGTGATAGTGTGCGGCAACGTTAATACTAAGTGCTTCGATAGTGTGGGGACATGTTAAGATTAATTTCTTCGATAGTGTTAACTCTTCTGATCACGCGCTAGATTTACTAACAACCTTGCAACCACATTATTGGCGTTGGTGGTAAGTGTGTTGAATAAGCATTAAGTTCATGACTTAAGACTTCTTTTGTTTTCTTAATGGGGTGTGTGTGTTTTAAAAAGAGAAGAGGGAAACGTGGAGGGGCGCGTGGGCCATGGGCCCTTCCCTTGACATCACACATCCTTACTTACCATATTCCTACAACCACACATAAAATCCTTATTTTAATTATTTTGTCTTTTACTTAAAATACTTATTTAATTATTGTGTTTTTTATAAGGTTTTAAATTTAAACAATTTAAATTTAAATTTAAATAAAAATTATTTAAACTTAATAATGTAAATTGAATAACACAAACCTTTCAATTAGGGCATATTTGAGTGGAAGCATAACTAGAAAGATGGAAACCCGTGTTGATGTTGGAGGATTTTAAAGACGAATAACTTGCTCATGTGACGTTAGATTGGAGGGTCTTCTTTTGCGTTGTGGAGAACATGGAGGGGCGCTTTCGGTAGGTTTTCTATCCTTGTGATTCAAACGTTCTATCAATGTCGCGTGTTTTTAGGCTTACTAGCCTAGAAATCCTTGGCGATCGTTTTGTAACTTCCACGACTTGGAATTGAATTTCTTTAGTTGCATTGGAATCTTAATGGTGGGAATCATAAAATTATTTTATTTTAGGGATGACAAACTCAATTTTATCGGCGCCGAAAAGTTGTGCCCAAAGGTGTTTTTTAATGAAAGTTCGGGTCCCAAGTTCATTGGTTTTTTTTTCCAAATTAAATTATGTCAGTTCCTGGATCATCTGTGATGTACAGGATCTTGATATACCCATTGAGACTGAGGTTATGCATTAATATCACAAAGTTGTAAATCCACCAAAACTGCCAACTGATGTTTAATGCTCTTAGCACTGTCTAGGAGCTGAAAGGACTAAATTTCTTTTGAAGTGCATTTCAGAACCAACACAAGACCAATAAGTGTTGTTATTAACCCATCTGACACTAGGTTCTTATTTCACGATGAGTATTTAGTTGTAACGTCAAGAAACACAAAGAAAATAAGCTAGTACCATGTGTGCGAAGAAAACCACTTGGGAACACTGAAACTTGATTATGACTATGATTAGAAGCGAATCACGTGGGATAGGAAATTATTGACCAAATGTTTAGATAGGCATGGAGATTTTAGTCATTGAAAATGAAAGGATATTGATTGATGAATGCAACAAGAGGGGATGTGAGCTGGGAGGGGGATGTGATAAGCCTCAAGGAGAAAGTTGGATATGATGACCTAGACAACGTTGGAGAGAGGAAGGATATTATTCTTGATGTGCTCGACAACGATCAGGGGTTGACATCATTCCACTGGCGCATCGACGACAGGAGAGGGAAACTTGTCAATAGGTAGTGTGTCGGGGGCGAAGAGGTGAACCTCATCGATAAGCATTGTAACGAAGAGAAAGGGAGGGAGCTTCACTGTTATGTGATGCATCGATGCAAGTGTAAGAAATTCAGTTGGTGGAAGGAGTGTGTGCGGTGATGATGAATGTGTGAACATTACTGATGTGTTGGTGTTGATAACACGTACTTCATAGGTGAGGAAGAGATACGTCAATGAAGTTTAGCGGAGGTGCGTTGGCACGTCAACCAAGCTCAAAAGGAGGTGTCTTATGTATTGGTGAAGGAATCAATGGTGTGTCAATGTAGAGGTGAAATAAAGAATGTTCTCTTCAATGTGTTATGTTTCAGGGCAGGAAGTGGGAACTTGCAAAAGTGTGGATCGTTGGGCAGAAGTGATATGAGGAGTAAGTGAACATGATGAGGCACAAAGAGCGATAGGAAATATTGAGCGTAACCATTTACGCGAGGGAGTGTGAGGGTTCCAATTGGTAAAATAGAAGGGGGGGGGCAATTTCTTGTCTTGGAGAGAGGTTAAGACAAGAAAATTGGGAGTTTGTTGTGCAGGCACAACACATTTCAATGGAGGCCATAAATAAAATATTTAAATAATATCCACCTTAAATAAAATAATTCTATATCAACTTTATATATAGAGAGAGTGATTCATTGTAAAAAAAATTATTATTCCATTGATAGGTACTTCCTACTTCTGAGTATGATGGAGACCTGTAATTCCTTTAATTCTTTGATATGGAGTTGAAATTGTAAGTTTTAAACCTGTGAAGTAAATCAATGCATATAGATTCTTAAGAAAAACATAAATTAATCAATGGTTCATACACATAGTACATAGAGATTTATACCAGAAACTCTCCACCGGGGAAAACCTTTCTTATTTTCATTATATCGAATTTCACCATTCACCCTACAATATATACATTGATTTTAAGTATTCCGTAGATACCAAAATCCTAATCCCTTAATCCGAGATTAATTTAGAAAACTGCTAAAAATAGCAGTTGTTGAACCTGACGCACCCACACACACACATGCAAAGAATATAACATATACCCAACATTCTCTCACTTGTTGTTTTCTTTGCATCTAGGGGTCCACAAGTTTATATAGTCAACAATCCAAGGCAACAATGCCCATTGTTAATCTACACCAGGAAAACTTTTTTGTGCTCGCAGACTTTGTCAATGAATCTGCAACATTCTTCAAAGTGTCAATCTTTTCCAGCAACACCTTCTTTTCTTCAACCATGTCTCTCACAAAGTGATACTGAACATCAATATGCTTTGTCTTCGAATGATAAGTTGGGTTCTTTGCCAGGAAGATTGCACTTTGACTGTCATAATCTAATCTACTGCTTGTTGTACCAACCCAATACCTTAACAGAAACTCTGTAACCATACTACTTCCTTGATTGCATGAGTGGTTGCCATGTATTCAGCTTCTGTAGTTGAGAGTGCCACTACAACCTGTCTTTTGCCCATCCAACTGATTTCTCCTCCAAATAGGTTAAACACATACCCACTTGTAGATCTTCTATGTTCCAGATCTCCAGCCCAGTCTGCATCAACAAAGCCATGTATGTCCACCACTATGTCCAATCCTGGTCTTCCTTGGTAGCACAATCCATAATTGCTAGTGCAACACAAATACCTGAAGACCTTATTTACTACCGTCCAATGCTCCTTCCCTGGTTTTGACATATACCTGCTCAAAACTCCCACTGCATGTGCAATGTTTGGTCTAGTACATACCATTGCATACATCAAACTGCCAACTGGACTGGCATATGGAACATGGGACATGTCTTCTTCTTCATGTGTCTTGGGACACTGATCTGTAGATAACTTTACACCTATAGGAATAGGAACCTTGACCAGTTTACTTCCATGCATATTAAACCTCTGCAATATCGTCTCAACATATTTTCTTT
>JZKD02S1782902.1:29374-48769 GCA_000966675.3 Picea glauca
AAAAGAGACCGAACTCTGGTTGCCAGAAGAGGCGAGTCAGGCGGCAGTCCGCTGTACGCGCCTAATAAGAGTTTAAATTTATTCACCATCAAATGTTAGAAAAATACCTTTTTGTTATTTGGAAAAATAACATTTTCTATTTGAAATATCATCTAAGATAAAATCTATGGCAAAACTTTTAAGTCACAACAACCTAATGTGACAATAAAAAAAACTTGGCAAAATTTTTAAGTCGCAACAAACCTAATGTGACAATCAAAGAAAGAAGAACTTAACGCAAACCTAATGTGACAATCAAAGAAGAACTTAACGAAAACCTAATGTGACAATTAAAGAAGAACTTAACGCTATATCCTAGCGGAGGTAGTATATAACTTTAATACTCATTTCAATTCCAAATTCACATCTTTAAATGATGTAAACCTAAATTAAAATGACTTTCGTAATAATTTCATTTCCTTAACGTACAACCAGTCTAAAGTATAAAGAGCGTATATAAATGTTGACCATTCACTGCATCACAGAGCTAATCGCTGAAAGAGCTTAAGGTAGTTTGGCTGTTTCATACGAGCTCTTACACTTTGTTGGCGTGTAAGAAGAAACAACTACTATATAAAGTATTTTCGTTTTTCCAAATAAATTAATAAAAAATATATAGCAACATATTTTTGTAAGTATTAGTTAGGGATATAAATTTACAGGAATTACTGTTTTTTGTTGTTCAAATCCATTTTTAAATGTAGAAATGGATTTAGCATGCTGAAAAACTCTGATAGCACTGAGTATACAGAAATAATCACTTAAATCTACGAATCCAACAATTTAAGTGAGTTGTCTGATTGTTATAAGTGTTTGTCCTTATTGGCTGAATCTAACAACATAAAAATTAATAGGTGTGTTGTCTAATTATTATACATTTTTTTCTTTCCAACATAAAAATTAGCAAGTGTGTTATCTAATTATTATACATTTTTTTCTTTCTTAATCTGACAACATAAATCTATAAAAATTCACAAATTTTAATTTTTTTATTTTTAAATACAAAAATAAAATATAAATTTAATCACTCAAATCTACTGAACAAACAATTATTATACATTTTTTTCTTTCTTAATCTGAAAACATAAATCTATAAAAATTCACAAATTTTAATTTTTTTATTTTTAAATACAAAAATAAAATATAAATTTAACCACTCAAATCTACTGAACAAACAATTATTATACATTTTTTTCTTTCTTAATCTGACAACATAAATCTATAAAAATTCACAAATTTTAATTTTTTTATTTTTAAATACAAAAATAAAATATAAATTTAACCACTCAAACAAACAATATCTAGTAATATTTTGAGCAAATATTCTAATAAAATATGATTTCTACCATTTTGTCCTCAATGTAAAGCATTAAAAATATATCGAAATCTACACCGACATTTTTTTTTCGCTACATAGATCTAGGTTTTGTTAATATGAAATATGTCAGTGACTCAGTAGTTTCATCATGCATTAGTCAATGATGCTAGTGATTGCATGACTGTATCCGTGCCCGTGATGGGATTGTTATAAGCTTACAAACGTAAAAACTGCACATTTATTGAATAAGAGGATCAACAGCTCTTACACGGAATATGAACATTGAAATTTTGCAATCATTCAGTTGCAAAGAGAATGCGTGAATTCAATAAACAAGTCGTGAGTAGTTCAGATTACAAAGCACACAAACTGGAGAAGTACATAACATCACGAGACCCATGGAAAGAAACCCTACAAAAATGCCCAGTTCATTCAATAATTCTGAGCAGAAGTACATAACATCACGAGACCCATGGAAAGAAACCCTACAAAAATGCCCAGTTCATTCAATAATTCTGAGCATATAAAACAAACTACGCCGAAGAGAAGGATAACGCAGGAAAATGAATTCTTCTAATCCTACTCCCCTCTAGCAAAGTATTCAACAGGGAAAGTCCTGGTGAGGCCACCAATGCTTCTGAAATCTATCTTGCCGGGATTTTTCTCGTCAACCTCCATTTCATTAACAGGTACCCATAACATCATATCCCTGGCCTTCACACCCTTGATGTTCTTAATCTTATTCTTCTCTACCTTGCACGTTATATTAGCTGAGACTTTGACATGCTTGTCGGCTTTCTTATAGTGGTGTTTAGACTCACTCTTCTGCTTTATCCAAACTTGGCCCGTCTCCTCCATGATGCCCACTTCCAACACATCTTTCATAGCCATGAGGCCTCCTGGAAGGCAATACGATTCCATAATATCCATGACTTTCTCCAAAGCTTCTTCTCCTCTAGCTACAGTGGCGTTTTCCTTCTTGATCTCACATTCGACGAGAGCCATTGTCACAGTTAGAGAATACTCACAGAAGAACTTGATTTCACAATATTTCAATTCAGATAAAGCGACCCGGGTTGAAGTTTTGGAAGGGAAGGAGCAGGATTTATAGGAAAAAATGGGCTGTGTGTGGATGAACTCGAATACTGTAATTGCACACCACGTGGTGGTTGCAGTGGAGTTTGTCATAAGAATTTATGTGGGCGGTCTTCGATAACGCAGGTTTTGTTTACACGGATACATGGTACTTAGCCTATTTGCATGAGATAATAATATCACTGACAAGAAGGTGGAGGGTAGCTGAGAAATGAATGAAAAGGAACAGTAAGGTCGAATGGGAGTTGAGAAATGAATGGAAAGGAAGGAGAGCGTAATAAAAATAGCCCAAATACCAAGGTTCATAAGTTTTAAAAATGTATGTGCTTATGTCCCTTGAGCGTACCGTCGCATATTTGGAACAGCCCAACAATGCCTAAAATTCGTGGAAGTCGAGCAAATGAGAGAGGGGTATAAAATTCATGGAAGTCAAGCAAATGATAGAGAGGTGTAAAGCAAAGGTTAGTTAAATTTGTGGTCTTTTTTTTCTGTGACAGAAATGGGTAATATTTGTATTAGAAAAGAGTTGTGCAGCACAGTAATTAAAAAAAAAAATACACAAAGTTCCGCTAGTCATGTTCATCAGCAAAGTGCATTCTCTGTATTTCCTCCTTAAAAGATATCTAGAATTCCCACATAGAATGAAAATGCCTTGCCATTTGTACATGGCTACAAAGGAAAATAATAAAAACTCAAATTTATGAAGCATAAATTGATAATGCACTTGTAAGGATGTATTTACCTCATGTCCATCTACTTGTGGGAGGTGTTGTTCCTCTTCTTGCCTAGCTTTGGGCGATTCATTCTGTGGTCTTTCTTGTTGGGCAGGGGAAGCAAAACATAGGCAATTCATTATGTGGTCTTTCTTATTGGGTAGCGGAAGCAAAACATAGAGTATAAAATAAGCAAGATCAAACACGCATTAAACCAAGCACATCAATCATACACTCGACACAATGATTTATGTTGAAACCCAATGAAAGAGGGAAAAAAACATGGGCAATGATTATCGGTATTCTTATTATTCAAGAGAGAATTACAATAGTCTTCATAGGTATACAACCATCCTCTATATTCTTATTATTCAAGAGAGAATTACAATAGTCTTCATAGGCATACAATCATCCTCTCCTCACACACTCTGCTCTCACATTGCACTCCACCTTTATGGGTATGCTCACATATATAGCATCTATCACTCAGTTATACAAAGTGATCATGAATAGATTAGATAGTTACACGAGCAATTCATAAATAGATTGCATGCATGCACATTTATATAAGTGTATGCATGTGCATGTGACTTCAAGAGGAAATGTGTTGGTATGTTTCCAATAATCTCCACCTTGACAACAATTTACCTAGTATATCATGCCCTTAATTAATTCATCACCTTTTATGCAAGCCAAGAGAAGCCAAAAACCATCACAGCTCTGCAACTTCTTTGAAAATACCGTTACGTAAACATGCCTGCACGATTCACTCCAACATGGACCATTCTGTCTCCATTAGTAACCTATCTAATAAATCAATGCACTTGTCCAAATCTCATGCATCATAACCGCAGACCAAATCACTACAACCATTGTAAGTGATACTTGTGCTTCTGTGTTTGAAGCACCCAATTTCATGCTCTTCAGCTGGTTTTGCTATGTGTCCACTGACAACACTAACTGCATCTGAAATTTTGACCATGTCTCCATTGCAATCATCAAATTTTCTACTATCATATAATATTGGAGACATATAACTCTTTTCTTCTTCAATAATTAGGACATAAACCTAAAGAGAACTTACAATGGAAAACCAAAGGGGTTTTACCAATTTCACATTATTCATTCTGAATTTCCTAAGTATCTTCACCACATACTTTTGTTGTGATAACCAAGATTACCATATTTCCTATCTATGTGTATTTCCATGCCCAAAATTTATTTTGTTGCTCCCAGATTCTTCATAACAAACATCCTAACCAACTGAGCCAACCTGTTGACCTCAACCATGCTTGTGCTTGCAACAAGCATAACATATAACACCAAGATAATGAATATACCATAAACAAAATGGTTATACTCACTTATTGTAAAATTTGGCTCACCATGAAGGAATCAAACATCTTGTACCATTTTCCTAGCATGCTTCAGGCCATACAATGATTTTTGAGTTTACAAACAGATCTTCTATTCTGATTCCAGACTAACCATTCTAGTTGTTCCACATACATCCCCTTATCCAAAAAACTCCATGTAAAACAATTTTAACATCTAGTTGTACTATCACAACCAGTGCTAACACAACATGAATAGAAACAAGCTTTTAATGAACGGTGAGAAACTTTCATGGAAATCAATACCTTCCAAATATCTTTCTACTACAATCCATGCTTTGAACCTTTCATATTTTACTATGATTGATTTTATAGAAGGAGATTCATCAAACACTACTTCACCTCGAACTTTGCATTCGAACAACCTTGACCAAATCAGACCGAGCCAACCAAATAAGCCTTCACCTCTTACCTCCACGCCCATTTTCAATGGAGTTTACCAAGCCTTTTATAGGCTTCATTACAAGAAAATCCATGGACACAATACGACGAGATACCCAAAACACATGGACCTGAAAAACCACCTGCTTTGACCTAAAAACAAATTTAACTCATTAACTCTTTCACTGAGTCAAGGTTAACCCAACACACATGCCCCCCCACATATTCAATCTACCTAAATATACATCTAGACTTTTCATAAGTGACCTGATAAACTAGGGCTACGCGTGCCTATCCATGTCTTACAGACATATGCCCATTTACATGCAATCAATAATTTCTACAACTCCAAAGTAAATACATTTTTTTTTCTTTTCACGGTGACTCAACCATCATCGCCTTGCACCTTCTACGTGAACACAAGTGTTGAGACAAAACAAACAGACAACTTCATCAACAAAACTTGTAGCTGAATTTGCTTCTTTTGTGGAGTCATATTTGCATGTTTGTTGTCTTTTCCAACAATCCTTCTTGAGATGCCCAAATTTTCCACAGAACCAACATTTTGCCTTACCTTTACTTTCTTTTGACTTAGACCTGGTTGTACCTCTCTAATCTTCCCCTCCTTCTCTAGATCAAATTCTAACCATCGTTGTTTTTGTTGTTGGGGTTTCCTTACTCGATCTTCTCCTCATTTCCTCACACAACAGAGCTCCCACAACAATGTCATAATCAATGGCATATGTTGTGTTAAACCACATAGCTGTGACCAGATGATCCCAAGACTCAGGAAAAAAACATAGTAGTGTAAGTGCCTTGTCCTCATATTCAAACTTTACTTCCATACCAGTTAATTGACAAATCAGAGTATTGAAAACATTCAAGTGATTAATAGTTTTTGTACCGTCTTTCATCTGCAAGATGTACAACTGCCTCTTCAAAAAGATTATATTTGACAAGCTCTTTGTCATATACAGACTCTCCAGTTTGGTCCACAAACCTATTGTTTTCTTCTCTTCAGTGATGTTAAACAACACTTCATCTTCCAGACACAAACAAATAGTATTGAGGGTTCTTGCATCCAGATCCTTTGAGTCCTCATCTATCATGCTTGTCGGTTTCTTTGACATTCCAGCCAATTCCTTTTGCAATCCTTGTTGCACAAGAAGATCTCACATCTTGAGCTTTCATAGCACAAAGTTATTCTTACCGTTGAATTTCTCCACCTCAAACTTAGAACTATGCACTTTCTCCATTAGCACAAAAACTCCAAAACCACTGCTACTTACTCAACCTAGGGAGCGTTGATGACCTAATACTCACTCAATCACACCTTAATTAGTCACATCTTCTTGCGCTCACACGAGACCTGCACACAATTTTCCTTGGCTCACCTGCGACACCTACTCAACCTGCTCTCATACCACTTGTTGGGCAGCGGAAGAAAAACATAGAATATAACAAAGCATAAAATAAGCAAGATCAAACACACATTAAACCAAGCACATCAATCATACACTTGACACAATGATTTATGTGGAAACCCAATGAAGGAAAAAACCACAGGAAATGATTATCGATATTCTTATTATTCAAGAGAGAATTACAATAGCCTTCATACGCATACAATCATCCTCTCCTCACACACTCTGCTCTCTTATCCTTGCACACACTTGCACTCACATTGCACTCCACTTCTATGGGTATGATCACATATATAACATCTATCACTCAGTTATACAAACTGATCATGAATAGATCACATAGTTACACGAGCATTCCATAAATAGATTGCATGCATGCGCATTAATATAGATGCATGCATGTGCATGTGACTGCATTAGGAAATTTGTTGGCACATTTCCAACATTTTTGAGGTTGCATTCGATGTCGTTGATTCATAGGAGGGAGATGGTGCCTACGGTTTGTGTAATACCCCAGTCTGAGCCCCTATGAAATGTACTGATGTTTGTAGACTGGTGAGTCGAGTGTTGATAAGATGGTAGGTTTATGTGTTATAGGCTGAAGATCCTGGATGTTAAGGCCAATAAGCTTGATTTTTGTACATGTAATTATGGAGATCATTAATAAAATTTATACATCGCTACGTGTAGACCGACCATGAAGAAAGAGTGATGGGGGACGGAGCTCCACCAAGTAGGGAAAGGGATGGGACTGAGAGGATAGGAAAGAGGGGCTAATCTAGGGGGCTTAACCCAAGGGAATATTAGAATATATTCCTGAAAAATGAAAAGATTAAAGTGGGGGGAAAATAAACCCAATTATCTTAAGTTCCTGGGAAAGGGAACAAATGCTAAATGGAGTGCATGCAGCTCTAGGAAGACAGGTGTTGACCTCGGCGCATGCAGTTAAAGCTGGAGAATCAGCTCGTTGGGGGGGTTCATTTCCCATTCTATGATCCTTCGCCTAACTTGTGGGGCCTCCATCGTCGACCTCTGCATAATCCATGCACCTATGAAACCAATAACTGGGGAAGTCGACTTGTGTTTTCCTGTCAAATCCAGCATATCTGCACTTGCCAAAACTGAGTTGTACCTTACAGAATTGTGGTCACTGCCATTGCCTGAGATGTATTGAACCTTTTTTGTTTTCCTCACCTTGCTGGAACTGAGTTGAAGTTGGTGGAAGAAGCGGGTTGTCAGGCCCATGGTTGAAGAGGCAGGTTTTCAGGCCCGTGAGAAACTCTCTCCAGGTGAGAGAGTTTGTTGGGAAGTGATTTTCTCTTAGAGAGAGTCTAGCACCAGCTACAGAGCTCTAAGAATTCCTAATCCGGCCTGTCGTTGAGACCCTAAAAGGGGAAGTGCAGTAGTCGATGGACTATGGAATAGTGAAGGTGCATATTCCCTAGGTGGAACAGGCATGTGGGGAATGAGAGTCCATGAGCAGTGGGCGTAAGAAGGCTCTTGGAGAGAATCCTTCCAATTGCATTGTGCAGTCTCCTATAACCTCAACCTAGTCTAGGATTCCCTTTCCCTAGGTGGAGCTTAGTCCCAGCTTGGGGGTGACCCATTGCTGAGCGTGATGAGCAGTGTGGTCTAAGGCTGGGAGGTTTGTGGAAGGTCTCGACGCAGTTGGTGGCTTTTCTCCAGTTAAAAGATAAGTATTAATTATATGCTTAACTA
This sequence comes from Picea glauca, assembly GCA_000966675.3. Lineage (NCBI taxonomy): Eukaryota > Viridiplantae > Streptophyta > Pinopsida > Pinales > Pinaceae > Picea > Picea glauca. Next base: position 37,458 of record JZKD02S1782902.1, read on the forward strand.
TGTATGTTGTGCATGTCTGTGATTCTTGCAATGTTATCATGTGTTTTGTTGCATGTATGAATTATTTTCAATTCCACAGGAGTCTGTATGGTAGGAGTAATTATGTGTTATTTGTTTTAAATTTATTAGAAATGTGTGTTATATGTATATATGTATGTTCCTCTGTGGCGTTGCCCGGCGTGTTGGGTGACCGGGAACGTCACAAATTGGTATCAGAGCTAAGTGAAGTGCCCGAGTAGTGGCATTTCCCGGCCTGTTGGTGGCTGGGGACGTTACAAATTGGTATCAAAGCTAAGTGAAGTGTCCGAGTAGTGGCATTTCCCGGTCTGTTTGTGGTTGGGGACGTTACAAATTCGTATCAAAGCTAAGTGAAGTGTCTGAGTAGTGGTGTTGCCCGGCCTGTTGGTGGTTGTGGACATTACAAATTGGTATCGGAGCCAAGGTTTCAACACTGAGCCTGGATGGGCCATGTTAATGGAAGCTAAAACAAAAATTTTGGGAAAGAATTGTTGTCGAATTGGACAAAATTGAAGTTTAGAGCCCAGTTTTCGAGATTGAGCCTGAATTCGACCGTATACGTGGTTATGGAATTGAAATCTCAAAGCAAATTGTTATTGAGAAGGACAAAAATTTGAATTTCAGAACATTCTAGAATCCCAGGAGAACAATTGGACTGTGTCCGGAAACACAAGAGGTGTAGCAAGAGAAGGGCCGAAGCCTAAAACTCCGAAGTCTTGGAGGAGATCTACACCGTAGATCCAGGGAGAAACCTTACCGTTAGATCAAGCCAAGAGAAGATGGTAAGACATGTGGTGAAGAGCGGATCAGAGCCATCAGATCTATGCACAAGTGGTTGTGAGCCGTAGATCTCATGACAGATAGTAACTTCGGAGTTCGGTAGTTGGGAGAAGTGGGGTGTGTTGGTCCAAAAACCGTCAAAGCCTGAAGTCCTGAAGCAAAAGTGAAGAAGTGGCATGGAAGGATGACATCGCCAATGGTGACGTGGACCTTCCTAGACATACCATGTGCCACTACCTTATTTGGTGACATCTATACTATGTGGGCCCTGAGGTTGCATAACATAGTTAAAGGTCGGCGGACCCACACTGGTGTTGATCACGATACATCAAGATCGATGACCAGGAGGCATTGCGGGGACCCAAATTGTACGGGAGTTAATTTTCTAGGGTAGTCCCGCAATCCAAACCATGGTTTTACCGAGGGGTTACATGTCAGCGTAATAGGAATTGTGAGACGAAAGGTGGGTTACTCCAAACTGTGGATGCATGCACCCTCAATTTGAAAGGCGTTAAGTGATGTGACTATTTCGTATCTTAGTTCAAGTATGGAAACTGTGGGTCCCAGCGGACGCGTGGCGCTAGTTGGGAAGTCCGGATACTTGACACTATGGAAGGATGGTTCATAAGGAACGAAAGGAAGAACCTTTCGAAGTTTCGTAACGCCGAAGTGACGTGACATAATAACGTCACCACATGTGACATGGAAGCGTTCGAAGATTAACGGTTCAGGGTGTTGGGGGTATATGGATGTGAAATCCTCCGAAGTCCTGAAGCTCTGAAGCTTCGAATTCCTGGAGCTCAGATACTTGAAGTTCCATCGTGGGTGTCAGCCATTGGATGTTGGGTAGTCATGGACTATTGAGCCACCCTACTTCGCGAGTTTGTCAATCTGAAACTCAGAGAGATTTGTTGTAATGTGCTTTGAAAACCACTGAATCCAGAGCCCAAACTTTCAAGGCTCCAGATAAGTGCCCAAATCATAAGTGTTGGGTCACAGTCGTGGTCACATGCGAACCACAGGTTGAAGAGAAAGGGGCTAGTGCCTGAAAATTATTGCATAACAGAGCAGAGCTCAGAAAAAAAAATATCTACGGGGATTCTTGATTGATCGAGAACAACAAAAAATGGAATTTGAAAGTTTTCTTTGAACCATATTGGTTTATGAATACTGTGGAATTTGTTAAGGACTGATGGCCTGATAAATTTCGGTTGATTGCATGTTGTATTTGTAGAGTTAGCTATTGTCAGAACTGAACTGAATTTTTCGCATAGTGTAGAGAAATGGAGGAGGCACTGAATGCTTTCAGTTCAGAGAATGAAGCTAAAGGAATGGATGTCCATTTGGGAGTTGAAGGATCAAACTCCAATCGGCATGGAGAAGAGATATATAAGGAAGTAAACATGATGAAAATCATTGAAAGATTGCAGAAAGATGTCCAGACTCACCGAGCAGATAACAGAAAGCTCATGAAATTCAGGGAACAACAGGGAGAATTCAACATAAAGTTGATACAGAGCCTGGAAAGGATTGAAAATAAGTTGGATAAGGAGAGTGACTTTAGTAAATCAAGAAGTCACAGGTCCCCTGATGAGAAGAGAAAATCAAGGAGTGTTGGTAGACACCATCATCAATCCCAAGGGCACTCCAAGAGGAGAGAACACAGTAGTTCAAGTCCATCCCCTACCATAAAGGATAGGAGATCTAGAGTGGATGAATTTAAGGGTGAAATGAACAAGATAAAACCTCCTACGTTTGATGGAGAGCACTAGAAAAAGGAAGATGCAGAGACAGGGCTTCTTGGAATGAGGAAATATTTCCAACTGCAGAATTACTCCTCTCATGCAGAAGGAAGAATTTCAACATATCAACTGAAAGGAAAGGCATCCATGTGGTGGGATCAACTTGTGCAGGTGCAACACATTAAAAGAAAAATGTTACTTGGAAGGAATTCAAGAAGCACTTTGAAAAGAATTACTTAACTAAGAGATACTATGACAGAAAGATGAAAGAGTTCTTTGAACTCAAGCTGGGTAGCATGACCATTGATGAATATGAACGAAGGTTTATGGAATTGTTGAAGTATGTCCCTTTCATCAAAGATGAGACTGTCAAAATTCAAAGGTATCTGAGTGGACTGCCATCTTCCACGATTGAAAAGATCCAATATGATGATCCTAAAACTATGGAAGAAACTATAAGGAGAGAAAATTTATTATATTAGCAACAAGGAGAAAAGACCACTTTCCGGAAGGTGTGGGAGGACAAGAATAAGTTCAAGAAAGAGCAGAGGAAGAAGGGAAACAAGCCCCTCTTTTTCAGAAACAATCCTCAAGGACATCTATCTTTTAGAGAGTAGAGAATGGCTGAGATAGGGGGACAAATGCCAAGGCAGACATCCATTCAATGTTGGGGCTATCAAGGAGACCACAAGTATAGAGATTGTCCCCACAAAAATAGCAAAATGAGAGTTGTCCACAATGTTTAGCAAGACGAAACAGTGGAGGACATGGGCAATAGAATACCAAGGATCTATGCAACCTTGAACAACAAGCAAGTTGAGTTTCAATCACACATGATTGAAGTTAAAAGTATGATCAATAACCATGCCTTTACTATTTTAATTGATTCAGGGGCTAGTCATAGTTATATAGATCCCAAGATGGTGGAAAGTTTTCATTTGCCAAGAAACAAGCACGGAAAATCTTGGTTAGTGCAACTGGCTATAGGAACCAAAAGAAAAGTTATTGAAATGGTTAAGTCATATCTTATGGACATGAATGGATTGTGCACAAGGGAAGATTTGAACATCTTACATTTAGGTTCCTATGATTGTCTAATTGGTATGGACTGGTTGGACCAACACCATGCCATTTTGGACTGCCATAATAAGGAATTCACTTGCTTGGATGAGGAAGTAAATCAGAGAGCATTCCAAGGAATTCCTAGAGCAATTGCTATCAGATAAATCTTAGCAATGAAGCTGAAGAAGTGCTACAGGAAGGGTTGTCAAATATTTGCATCCCATATGGAGGAAGCATCTAAGGATAAAATACAAAATCTTGAGGATCATGCAGTTCTGGAAGATTTTGAAGATGTGTTCAAGGAAGTACCAGGATTACCTCCAAAGAGAGATATTGATTTCTCCATAAATCTGATGCCTGGAGAAACTCCAGTGTAAAAAAATTCTTAGAGAATGAGTACACCAGAGCTGAAGGAGTTGCAAATGCAGCTTGAAGACCTTCTAAAGAAGGGGTATATACACCCAAGTGTGTCACCTTGGGGTGCCCCGGTCTTGTTCATGAAGAATAAACATGGGGCATTGAGATTGTGCATCGATTTCAGACAGTTGAATAAAGTTACTATAAAGAACAAGTATCCTTTGCCAAGGATCGATGATATCTTTGATCAGTTGAAGGATGCCAAGATTTTTCAAAAATAGATCTCAGGTCAGGGTACCATTAGATAAGGATAAAGGATGAAGACATCACCAAGACCTCCTTCAGAACAAGCTATGGTCATTATGAATTCAGAGTGGTGCCATTTGGGTTATCAAATGCACCCATTGTTTTCATGTGCCTAATGAATGGTGTATTCATAAAATATATAGACAAGTTTGTCATAGTCTTTTTGGATGACATCCTAGTGTATTCCAAGTCATAGGAAGAGCATGAAAATCATCTGAGGATGGTGTTGCAGGTGCTAAGAGAGAACCAATTGTATGTCAAAATGAGAAAGTGCACATTTTATCAAAAGCAAATCCATTACTTGGGGCATATCATTTCAAAATATCGGATAGTTGTGGATCCTGAGAAGATAAAAGCCATTAAAGAATGGTCAGCATCAAAGAATCTGATAGAAGTCAGATCTTCATGGGTCTATCTGGCTATTACAGAAGGTTCATTGCATGGTTCTCAAGAATAGCTCACCCCATCACTTCCTTGCAAAGGAAGGGGAAGAAATTTCAATGGAAAAAATAATGTGAGAGAAGCTTCCAGCAATTGAAGCAGTTGTTAACCAGTGCTCCAATTATGAAGATTGCAGATAGGAATGTGGATTTCGTGGTTTGCACAGATGCATGTAAGGAAGGACCGGGAGGAGTCCTCATCCAGAATGGGTTTGTAATATTTTATGTGTCCGGAAAATTGAAAGAGCATGAAAGGCTCTATACCACTCATGATTTGGAGTTGGCAGCCATTGTACACGCCCTGAAGAAATGGAGGAACTACCTCATGGGAAGGAGGCTTGATCTGAGAACAAACCATATGTTCTGAAGTATTTGTTTGATCAGCCAACCTTGAATGCTAGGCAGAGTATATGGTTGGAATTCCTTTGTGAGTATGAATTTGATATCAAACATATCAAAGGAAAGGAGAACAAAGTGGTTGTTGCACTCAGTAGGAGAGTGCATGAACTGCATGCTACAACCATCAGCATGTATCAGACGGATCTTCAAGGCAGAATCTCTGAGGCTGCAAATTCAGATTTGTAGTACATGGAATTAGCAACAAAATTGCAGTAAGATAGAATGTAGCAGAAGGTTAAGGATTATGAATTGGGAATTGATGGAATCCTTCGGTACAGAAACATAGTCTATGTAGCCAATTCTCTATAATTGAGGAGAGGGATTTTAAAAGAGATGCATAATGTGCCTTATGCAGGACACCCGGGATATCATAAAATTGTTTCAGCAATCAAGAGCCAATATTATTGGCCAGACATGAAGCAGAAGATTGTTGAATACATAGCAAAATGCTTAGAATGTCAGAAGGTCAAATATGAACATAGGCACCCAGTTGGGTTGCTACAACCATTGCCCATTCTTGAGTGGAAGTGGGAAGTGGTGAAAATGGATTTTAATACAAGATTGCCTAGAATCAGAAAGCAACATGATTTCATCATGGTGGTGATGGATAAGCTTACGAAAGCTGCCCATTTTATTCCATTGAAAACCACTCACAAGGCAGTTAATTTTGTTGATATCTATATAAAGGAAGTAGCACGATTGCATGGTATTCCCAATACAATTGTGTTTGACAGAGACCTGAAATTTACTTCAAAGTTCTGGAAGGGGTTATTCAAAGGGTTTGGAATGAATTTGAACTTCAGCACAACCTATCATCCTAAGTCTGATGGGAAAACATAAAGAGTGAACCAAGTGATAGAGGACATTCTAAGGATGTATGTGATGGACAAACCATCTAAATGGGAAGACTACCTACACTTGATAGAATTTGCTTACAACAATGGGTATCAAGCATCACTGAAGATGAGCCCATTTGAAGCACTTTATGGCAGAAAGTGCAACACCCCAATAAGCTGGGATAACCCAGCTGATAGGCCAGTGGTTGGACCAGAGATTCTTAAGTAAATGGAAGAGGAAATGCAAAAGATTAAGCAGAATTTGAAGGCTTCCCAAGATAGGAAGAAAAGTTACGTTGATAAGAACAAAAACCACAGGGAGTTTAAAGTGGGTGATCATGTTTTCTTGAAAGTAAAAGCCAATAGAAGTTCCATGAAATTGGGAAATTGTTCCAAGTTGGCAGCCAGATATTATGGACCATTCGAAATCCTAGAAAGGATTGGACCAATTTCTTATATGATTGCATTGCCTGCATCCATGACTTTTCATAATGTATTTCATGTTTCATTGCTCAAGAAGTATGTACCTGATCATAATCATGTGATTGATTGAAATGTGATTTAGGTGGAGCAAGAAGGCGCCTTGCAAGTGCATCCAGTGCGCATATTGGACAGGAAGAGCAAGAAGCTCCAGAATCGAGTCATAGGGCTTGTAAAGGTCTAGTGGACCTAGTACGGTCCTAAGGACACGACATGGGGACATGAGGATGCTATGCTGGCAGAGTACCCACATCTTTTTGAAGATTTTGAAAATCTTGTTGATATTATGTAAATGAGTTGCACTAAGGACAATGAAAAAATAAGAGGAGAGGATTGTAATACCCCAGGCCGAGCCCCTATGAAATGTACTGATGTTTGTAGGTTGGTGACCTGAGTGTTGATAAGCTGGTAGGCTTATGTGTTATAGGCCAAAGATCCTAGATGCTAAGGTTAATAAGCCTAAAATTTGTATATGTAATTATGTAGATCATTAATAAAATTTATACATCGTTGCGTGTAGACCGACCACGAAGAAAGAGTGATGGGGGACGAAGCTCCACCAGGTAGGGAAAGAGATGGGACTGAGAGGCTATGAAAGAGGGGCTAATCTAGGGGGATTAACCCAAGGGAATATTATAATATATTCCTGAAAAATGAAAATATTAAAGTGTGGGGGAAATAAACCCAGTTATCCTAAGTTCTTGGGAAAGGGAACAAATGCTAAATGGAGTGCATGCAGCTCCAGGAGGACGTGTGTTGACCTAGGAGCATGCAATTAAAGATGGAGAGTCAACTCGTTGGGGGGGGGTTCATTTCCCATTCTCTGATCCTTCGCCTAACCTATCTGGCCTCCATCGTCAACCTATGTATGTTTCATGCACCTCTGAAACCAGTAACTAGGGAAGACGACATGTGTTTTCCTGTGAAATCCATCATATCTACACTTTCCAAAATCGAGTCGTACCTTACTGAATTGTGGTTGATGCCATTCCATGAGATGTATTGAACCTTTGTTGTTGTCCTCACCTTGCTGGAACACAATTGAAGATGATGGAATAAGTGGGTTGTCAGGCCCATGGTTGAAGAGGCAGGTTGTCAGGCCTGTGAGCAACTCTCTCCAAGTGAGAGAGTTTGTTGGGAAGTGATTTTATCCTAGAGAGAGTCCAACACCGGCTACGGAGCTCTGAGAATTCCTGATCTGGCCTATTGTCGAGACCCTGAAAGGGGAAGTGGAGTAGCCAGTGGACTATGGAATAATGAAGGTGCATATTCCCGGGTGGAACAAGCATGTGGGGAATGAGAGTCCGTGAGTAGTGGGCGTAAGAAGGCTCTTGGAGAGAATCCTTCCAGTTGCACTGTACAGTCTCCTGTAACCTCAACCTAGTCTAGGATTCCCTTGCCCTGAGTGGATCTTAGTCCCAACTCAGGGGTGACCCACTGCTGAGCGTGATGAGCAGTGTGGTCTAAGGCTGGGAGGTTCGTGGAAGGTTTGCATGCAGTTGGTGGTTTTTCTCTAGTTAAAAGATAAGTATAATTTCTATGCTTAAATATGTATGTTGTGCATGTCTGTGATTCTTGCAATGCTATCATGTGTTTTGTTGCATGTATGAATTACTATCAATTCCACATGAGTATGTATGGTAGCAGTAATTTTGTGTTATTTGTTTTAAATTCATTAGAAATGCGTGTTATATGTATATATGTATGTTCCTCTGTGGCGTTGCGCGTCGTGTTGGGTGATTGGGAACGTCACAAATTGGTATGAGAGCTAAGTGAAGTGTCAAAGTAGTGGCATTACCCGACATGTTGGTGGCTGGGGACGTTACAAATTGGTATCATAGCTAAGTGAAGTGTCTGAGTAGTGGTGTTGCCCAGCTTGTTAGTGGTTGGGGATGTTACAAATTGGTATCATAGCTAAGTGAAATGTCAAAGTAGTGGTGTTGCCCGGCCTGTTGGTGGCTGGGGACATTACAATCTGAATTCATCTTGTGGAGGGTTGATCAACTGACGACAAACAATTTTGATATGCTCTGTGTTTCGGTTGGCTGCCCAGCTCCATAACATCCATTTCTATGGCTACGGAAACCTTAATGAATGATTGGGCTGGCTGATAAATGAGCGACCACCGTAAAGAATTTCAGTCACAGTAATGGAAAATTTGATGGCGGATGGGTGGGCCATGAAGATTTTCATGTACCAATATGCGTCTGCCATGGAAGGCCGGTGTTATGATTCTGTTTAAAATGACTTAGTTTAAACTATCGAGTTTAATTTAGAAGATTGTGAATCTCGCTCGTTATATTATATATGAGATTGAACTGATCCAATCTTAGAAACAACAAGTAAAGTAAGGTTTTGATATTTCTTAGTAAAATGTTGGACCCTCAACCTCAATTCTCAACCTTAGCCGGGCTTTTGCTTAGGGAAATTCTTACTTTTCCTCCACCTAGAGCTACTATAGATTACCGTAGCCTACACAAATTATGGCGGTTTTCAGGCTACTATGCTCCTTTCCGCCTAATCATTCTGTCTATAGTCGCTTTCCTCGACCTATCGGTACTCGTATCGGTCGTTCCTTAATGACGTAGATAGAAGAGCCGCCATCGCCTAGCTTGATAAGTAAAGCCGTTTGCCGTTTAATATTTAATGAAATGTCAAAAAAAAATTACAATTATATATTTTATATATTTGATTGATTGAGTCTGTATAATCTAAGACGCTTAAAAAAATTTCAAAGTACTAAATATATTTATATATTCAAAAATACAATTTAAACAATAGAAAATGATGATTTCACCAAATTCCAATTTAGACAAAACCATTTAAAATCTCTATACCTTATCATGAAGATGTATTATCAGAAATATATTATAGAATTCCTCAAGTCCCAAAGTGGCAAAGAGAGAAGACTGTGGCAAGGTGGCAGAAGAGACCGGACTGTGGCTACCAGAAGAGGCGCGTCAGGCTGCAGTCAGCTGTACCCGTTTAATAAGAGTTTAAATTTATTCACCATCAAATGTTACAAAAAAGAGTAGGCTAATTTGGAAGTAAACAGATTTTTTTTTTAGGCAAAAAAAATAGATTTTCAGGGGTAGTCTGAGTTTCGCATGGAACAAATTTCCATGTATTTCAGAACCTGCCCCATTTTAAATCAACCCAAATATTCAAAAAATTAATCAAAATTCTAGATTAACCAAAAATTTAAAATAATACCAGGGAAGAACCTGATGAAAAAGTAACTTAGATAACTTTCTCAGGGCAAAACTTTTAAGTCGCAACAAACCTAATGTGACAATCAAAGAAGAACTTAACGCAAACCTAATGTGACAATTTAAGAATAACTTAACGCTATATGCGGGCGGAGTTAGTATATAACTTTTATACTCATTTCAATTCCAAACTCACCTCTTTGAATAATGTAAACCTAAATTAAAATGACTTTCGTAATAATTTCATTTCCTTAACATACAACCAGTCTAAATTATAAAGAGGGTATATAAAAGTTGACCATTCACTGCATCACAAAGCTAATCGTTGAAAGAGCTTAGGTAGTGTGGCTCTTTCATACGACCTCTTACACTTTGTTAGCGTGTAAGAAGAAACAAGTACTATATAAAGTATTCTCGTTCTTCCAAATAAATTAATAAAGTATTTTTGTGGAAGTTGGTTAGCTGTTTTAAGAAATGGTTTTTTTAATTGGAAATTTACATGAATCACTATTTTTTGTTTTTCAAAATCTATTTTTGAATACAAATATTAGATTCAACATGCTGAAAAACTTAGAGGGCACTAGGAGTATACAGAAATAATCACTTAAATCTAGGAATTCAACAATTTCTAGCCTGATTTGGGTAGATATCCTCGAAAAAAATCATCATTTTGTAGAACCTTTAGCCTACGGCCATCTTTGTGGGTTGTCTAATTGTTATAAGTTTTTGTCAAGCTTCAATATGACAACATAAAAATTAACAGGTGTGTTGTCTAATTCTTATACCTTTTTTTCTTTTTGTCCTAATCTCGCAACATAAATCTATAAAAATATCACAAAAAAAAATTGTTTTTTAATGCAAAAATGAAATACAAATTTAACCACTCAAATATACGGATCCAATAATATCTAGCCATATTTTAACTAGACATGACATTAACGTGAACGAACATTTTTCTACATAAGTCTAGATTTGGTTAATAGATTTGCTTAATATGAAATATGCCAGTACGTATGTGAATCATGCATTAGTCAATGGATAGCATACCCTATGAATGACGCGAGTGATTGCATGACTGTATCCGTGCCCGTGATGGGATTGTTATAAACTTACAAAAGTAAAAACTTAATATTTATTGAATAAGGGTTGCATGGCAACATAGTCCGTGTAATATAATAATAAATACTTAATATTCATAAATATAATAATAAATAATATATTAGATAATAAATATAATATAAATATAATAATGCATAATAATAAATACATATTACAACTTTTTATATTTAGATGTAGTGATTGATGAAATTCATTGATTATGTAATTAATTCTATATATTGAAAGACCTAAAGGAGCAATAACACTTCAATTCTATCAACCAATTAAAAATAAGAAACACAAATATTTTTATTATATCAAAAAATATATATTTGTTTTCCTATGTTAAACATTACATTGTATACACAAATTTATGGTAAAAAGTAAATTAAAATCACACCAATGTCATATCAAAAGCAAACTCATTGCTATAATCCCATGACAAAGACTAACAAGGCTGCATGGCAGCATATACCTGCCGATGAAGGTACTTTCCTTGCCTACTGGTATATACTTGTTTGTATAAAGCCCACTAAAATAATATATATATTTAAATTCAAATTAATTTAAATATATTTCAATAAA